>APFE030920639.1:38869-59803 GCA_000404065.3 Pinus taeda | reverse complement strand
GAATCAGTATTATCTAGTCAATAATTTCTTTTTCAAACCCAGAACATATACGCTACTTCAGTTAGAGAAAACCGCGTATATATGCAACTACAGATAAGGAAACCCACGTATACCATGCAGACTTATAATTTAATTTATTCTACAGATGTTGATCATTAATCTGTGCATCAAAACCATATAAATAGTAACCCGAACAGTAAAATAGAGCAGAAGACAATCACACACAAGAACACAAGATAGAAGGTGGAAACCCAATGTTGGTGAAAACCACCTGCTGCAATTCATCTCTATCTTCTTTTAATTAGAAACTTCTTTTTACAATGATTCTGTACTGGTGAAGTCCTTTACCAGTACGCAGGCTGCTACCTGCAGAGAGCTACAACCCTCTTTCTTTCTCCAGCTTCTCCTGGAAGGGAGCTACAACCCCCTTAGGTCTTGTACTGGCTGGTATACTAGTATGCAGGCTACTAGCTGCAGAAGGCTACAACCTTCTCTTTTCTTCCAGGGACCACATTTCATAAATTTTCAGACTAGATCCATGAACAACAATCAATCATCAACAATCTTCTTTTTACCACTTAAAACTGAATCAAATAGAGACTTCTTGACAGCTGTATCCAGAACACTGTAACAATATCCACACACCAATTCTGAACCCAGATCAATGCAACAATAAACAGAAGCAGGTAGAACATAATTCAAGAGACGTATGTTATTTCAACAACCAGAAACCTACGTGCATACGCTTCTATGTTTGGACCAACCTGCGTATACACTGTTTTTATTCACAGAACCAGCGTGTATACATGCCTTCACTTCACTGAACCTACGTACTAATCTATAAAGGATAATTCACTCATTCATACATTAGTTCACCTAGATTACTAGATTTATAGATCAAGCATGCGTCACATATAACAGATCAAAATCATACAAAGATACTATTATTCAAGCCTTAAGATTTTGACCCATCAATAGAACACATCTTTCTCCTTGCGCTCAAGTTCCTTCTTCATTTAGATCCAGATCTGTACCATAACCCAATCACTAGTATTCCAGATCTAGCGCTTTTTCAGATATTCAATCATTCAGCTTCTCCTTTGCCAAATGATCTCCTTCCTCTTTTATAGTCTTAGGCCTTTCACAATACCACGGTCCAAAACCATAACCAATCAATACCATGGATACAATACTTGGGATCAACACTTCTGATGAGATACCATGGCCCAAAACCATAGGTTCAAATACTAGGAACTAAATACCATGGACCAAAAATAAGTTCTCCCACATGTACGCACTTTTTCTTGTGTGAAAGTGTGTGTATATGCATACGCGCCTTTTGAATTTCTAACCCGCATATATACGTGGCTTCGTCAAGTTCAACCTGCGTATATATATTTTCCTTCATTTTGAGAGCCTGAACTGTGATTTGTCACCAGAGTGAGTTGCCATCAAGGACAACACTTGTGCCATAATGCCAACAACATGGTGTTGGGGTGCTGATTTTGGAGGATTTTGCTCAATCGGGACATCTTCATCAGGTTTCCTCCCTCCTATAGTAGCATCTGGGGTATAGATTGTGGAAGAGTAGACCTCATCTTCTTCCTCCTCTTCTAACCATAAAGGTAAGTCATGCTCCAGATATGGTTGAGTAGGAGGGTACAAGACCAATTGTTTGGACAAATGACCATTTTTAATGGTGATATTCCAGACCCTACAACTTATGTAAGCATCAATAGTTGCTAACCGTGGCCTTCCAAGGATGATAGGATAACCATTGAACTTGGTCTTAGGTTGTAGAACTAAGAAGTCAGCAGGGTATTCCTAGGAATCAATGGAGACCATTACATTCTCAATAACTCCCTTAGGAGCTACTATGGACTTGTCTGAAAGTTGCAATATTGTTGTTATCTTTCTTAATGATCATTTTAGATTCAACTTTAGCATAGTCTCCTTAGTCATCACATTGATGGCAGCCCCAAGATCGATCAAGATATGGGGGACAATGATGCCATCAATGTGTGCATCTACCACAGTACCTCCAGGATCTATATACTTTGGGAAAATCACCCCCTCCAACATTAAGTCAGACATTTGTGCAATTACATTAATGGTAGAGGTGTCTTTCTTTCACCTTCTAGGATGTTTGAAACATTTCTCCTTGATTAATTGGTTGTAGATGGGGAGATCCTTGATAGCTTCGAGAAGCATGATTTCAACACACAAGTTTTTCAATTCACTCAAAACTTCACCCTCTTCTGGGGTTTGCTGGACATGATGGATTAATCTAGATTTTCTTGAGGGACACTCTCCTCCTTTTCCTCTTCAAGCTCCTCAAGTGGATATGGAGGTTGATTATCTTGAAGCACTCTTACAGATCTGAGGTTAATTTCTTGAATTTCCACAACAAAGGCAGGGTAAGATGCTTCTCCACTATAGATTTGTTGTGCTTGTTTGTCTTTCGGGTTTAGATTTGGTTGAGCAGGCATCTTAGGTTGCTTAGGTGGAGTAGAGTGTAGGAGTTGTGGTTGAGATGGAGGTGGAGGGAGTAAATCTGGAGATTTGTTGTATGGGGGCTTCCATCCCTCAAATGGTGCATTACACTGAAGTTGTAGAGGAGCATATTGATGAAGTGGTTTGTTGGTAGGTTGGGAATGGTATTGAGGTGCAAAATACCAAGAAGAAGGTGTGGACCATGAAGGATGAGTAGGAGAGCACAAAGGGGGGAATGGATGTATTATGGTAAGGGTTGTAATATGAATAGGATTCCCCTTGCATGACTTGTTGATATGGTCAAGGTCCTTGAGGCCTCCTTTGGTTGATATTGTAGAGTTGTTCAATCATCCCTTCAATTCCCTGATACACAACTTTTAATTCATGTAGAGAAGGGAACTTTTCTGTGGAGTGGTTCTCCTCATATACTAAGCATATTTCTATAAGATTCAATGGACATTCGTTCCTAGGGTGCCTCCTGGTGCGTCTAGGGAAGAAGGCAACTAAGGTTCTTTCTTCTTCCTCCCTCTTCCTCTTGATCTGCATGGTGTCCCTTTGTAGAGAAAGGGTATGCATCATTTCACCATTAAAGTCTTCCAACATGTTCCCAATTTCATTTTTTATGGTTGTGTTGAAGGTGGATTATCTGGCCAAAGTTTAACTAGCCCTACCCTTCTTTCTAGCTTCCCTAGAATGATTCCTGAAAAATGTCTTGATATCATCATAGGGTAAGTGATAGATTTCCCCTCCTGATAGCAGGTTTGGGGTATCTATGAGATATTCCCTAATCCTTCTAAGAAGGACTAGCGTAAGTGATTTACGATCAAGGGTGCACCTGGTCCTTTTGTAGCTGAGTTAGAATCTTTCCTCATAATCTTCAGAAGATTCATCATGTCCCAAGGTCATTCTAAAAATTTCCTCTTTGGTATCTTTGGACTTGTAATAGTCCCTATACTTATTGTTGAAGACTTTTTGCATCTGAGACCAGGTGGGAATGATGTCCCCAGGTAAACCCATGAACCAGCACAAGGCTGCATCTTTGAGAGTGGATGGGAACAATTTCAACTGCTCGTCATCATAGGTGTAATCATAAGTTTTGTATATGACTACAAATTCAAACAAAAATGTATTTGGGTCCTCTAAGGTTAGGCCATTGAAGTGAGGAAGGGAGGAGGGGCTTATGTTTTTCATCCTAGCATCCCCATTAGTTTCTATGATGGGAAAAACACCCTCATCTCTATTCTCAGCTCCTTCTTTGTCTCAAATCCCATTTCTATTTTTAGCCATGGTGTAGTTTGGTGGAATGGTCTCTTTCTCTTCCCCAATAAGCTCTTCAAAAATCTTTGTTTGTTTTCCTAATGGGTCCTTTAGTTCAAATACACCGAAGAAGAGGGAAGGTTGGTTGTTCAATGTGTTGAGGGTATTTGGAAAAAAAATTCCTAGGTTGTCTCTACTTTTACGAGACATGAAAGAATTTTCCTTTTTTTAGGGTTTTCTGAGAATTACTTGTAGAATGGAAAGAGAATAAAACAAAACTGCAACTACTTACTAAATGGAACTACTTGCAGAATTGGAAAGAAAGGAAAAGATCACAACTATTTGCTGAATGGAACTATTTGCAGATGTGGAAAGAAAGAAAAAAGAAAAAAAATCAAATATACTTAGACACCTCCCTGGAAACAGAGCAAAAAGTTGATGAGCACCCGTACTATGTCAAGAATACTGCAACTCCCGGGGATACCAGCTTTACTCCATCAACCCAGGGTTTATACAAACATGGAGGTGACAATGTTGTATACATAGTAGATGCATTGGTCTGCTCTTGTCACTTTTAAACTAGGGTGATAGACCACTAGGGTTTTTCAGACCCGCCTTCCATTGACTTGAAGGAGTCTGCCTACCAAATGGAAAAGGGAAAATTATCTTTAATGCAAAAAGTGAATGCTCCCTACTCTAGTGAATGAAAGAATGAATTGGAAGATGCTATAAAGTGACATGAAATCATCTAGCTACAAATTTACACATGTTTCTTGCAAAAGAAACCTAGCTTATCATTTAGAGAATGGAATTTGATCTAAGAAATATTATGATTGTTGCATGCATGTACTTTATTTAGAAATTGCAGATTTATTTATTTATTTATTATTATTTTTTTTCTTTTCCCTTGGAAAAAAATCATAATTTCTATTAATAAAAAGAAATTACATTTTGTAGATGCTAGAGCATATGCATATGGAGACAAGTTGTCTATCAAGTTCTGGAGAAGAGTCAAAAATTTTCAATTGTTCTCCACGTAGGGAGTCTTGTAATAGCTCATACAGGTGAGCTTAATGAATAGAAAACCAAAAATTATGAGAAAAGGCCACAACGGGCAACGAAAAGCTATATATTTGGGAGGATCATGTCTTCCTTCCCTTTTTCTTCTCAACTTTTCGCCATTCTCCATGGGACGGAATTATGGGAACAAGTTGAAGTGGATTATCCTCGTCAGGTCGAGGATTTTATCTGTCTGAATCATAGGTGCCTGGTGTATGCTGCCTTTTGGTTCCACTGATTTCCATTGTATTTGAATTCTTCCCCGATTGTGATTCTAGAAGCTCTTGAGGAGATGTCTTCTGGGTTTCTTTTTGGTTGCTTTCATTTGGGATGGTATCTTCCTCCTCACTGTCTTCCTCCTCTTCTGGATCTGGATGGGGGAATTTCCATCCCTTTTGAAGGTTCCCTGTTTTCTTCTTTCTGCGACTGTTCTTTTTGTATTATGGACATGCATTTTGCAGGTGTTTAGTTTGCTGACATATTCTACACCTGAAAGTTGTATTTCATAGTCTAATGACTACAGCCAGCTGTGGTCTTTGTGTTTCGGTTTTATACTTTCCGATAATCCTTTGCTAATGTCTACCTCCACACATATGCGTGTGAAAGTAAATATTTCTTCATCGATTCTTTGTGTATCCATTTTGATGAATCTGCCAATAGAATTACCTATGCAAGCAAGTATCTTTGGATCCTAGAAATGGATAGGGAGACTATGAAGATGCACCCATACAGGCATCCTAGAAACAACAAATTTGTTTGCAACAAATTCCGGGAACCATGGAGTGATAAAAAGACCCGAAGATCCCCAGAACCACGGTCCTTCTTATATCATGAACTCTCTGACTTCTGGTGACTAGAATTTAGCTATAAAAAACTGCTTGGAGCAGAGATGGATCTCATAGTTCAGAGACCATTTTGTGAGTATCCAATGAAACAGATCCATGAGTTTGGGCCAAAAACCATTAAAATGGCATATGATGGCTTACTTTTCAAAGTTGTCATGTACCTTCTCTGCTTCTGCTATATCAATTGTTAGTTTTGGTGTGTGCTGCAGTTGTTCCACTATGTATGGACTTGGTTCAGTTCCGGCCTGCTTTGGAGCTGCTTGAGGAGGGTTTCCACTTTATAAAATATGCCTGTAAGATGTTCCTTGATTGTTGTATTGATGGTGCTGATCTGGGTTGTGGTTTGATTTGTACCCATTGCCCCCTGTGGATTTGCTAGTTGCTGCACCTCCACGTAATCTCATATAGAGAATCACTGTGGATCCTGGTTTGATGTTGTAATCCTTCAAGGTTCTATAATCCTGTAGTGATCTGGCCCCTGTTATTAGGTGTTGCTTGCCAGCCAGGTAACCAGTTTGATTGGCTATGTTACTTTTCAGATCTATAACACTATTCATTGCAGTAATCCAGATTAAGGTTATATTCCCCTTGGGCGTTCTAATGAAGATTTGAAAGCTATTAGGAACTAATCCGACGAAGCTAGAACTGGAAATCTAGGTTTGGGATCCAGTCTGGCAGTCCTCTCTTCCCAAAAAATAGGCCTTGATAGCTTCTGCCCTAATGTCCATACAAAGATAAAAAGTGATCTCTATATTCGGCAATCTCTATTTCCCGGATACACAATCTGCCATCTTTGAGAGCTCATCCAACCAGAGATGCTCCCATCCATCTGTCAAAGCCCTGGATGACTTCTCCTCATCTATTTTATTTGTCCTTTCAACTATGAGAATAGTCTTCGCAATGATACCCATGTTTGTCCCATGTGCCAGATTCGGGAAAAACAAGAAAGTAACAGATTTGTGGCGAAAGACCTGATCTTTGCACCAAGCTCCCTTCCACCAAGGTACGGGAGTGTATGACTTTGCAAGGTTTGCTGCCACCCTCTTGTTTGATTCTGGACCATTGCTCGTGGTCGTCCAAAGCACTCCTTCATGCCCTATGCTAATACAACCATTCTCTATCTTGTTCAAATCACCGTGACTGTGGATCAGCCATGATCTGCAGAGAGAAAGCTCCGCGGAAAAAAAGACAGGTTCTGCTTCAGATCTAGAACACATCTCTATCCATAGCCCGAGATCTATACACCTGACTACATGAGGGCATCAATCTAAATCTGGGTAGCTCACTTTCTTGGTTTGCGTAGTGTCGGAGGCGGTAGTCGCATCAAGAATCCTAACCAAGGCGCCGATGATCACCTCCTGGAGCCCTCCTTCGAGACAATCGCAACTCTCAGCCTCTTTGTGAACAACATCAAGAAAGGAATCGATGAGTTTGGCCCCCTCGATATAAAAACCCTTGGCCCAGTTGTTCTCAGCACTGTTCTGACTGAAATCAAAGTTTTTGGGCCTTCATATCTGGCCATAATGCCCCGTCCTGTGGCTATCCATAATTCTTGGGTCCAGATCCATAAAAACTGCCCGAGGAATATGGCACCCTTCGCTGTCTTCATAGCCATTCACTCTCTCCAACTGCTGATCAGAGTTCCCTCTGTAAGTCCTAGTGGGATCGATCCTGTGCTCGTTGCATGGCACTTCCCAGAACTCCCCTCTGATTTGGTTCCCGCATTGCCCAGCTTGAAAATGCAGAAAAACCCTCATCTTCTCGTTCTCCACGGAGTCCCTATTCATTCCATTTCTATTTATTATATATATATATATATAATATAATATATATATATATATATATATATATATATATATATAGTTTAATTTTTTTTTATTATTTTTTTTATGTTTCGTTTTATGAATGCAAATGCTAATTCTCACTTGTTCTTTGGCAGGGGATACACGTATGGACGAAGAGGTATGGACTAGTTTCAATAGGAAGGAAGCCAAGTGGAGGCCTAATTTAAGCTTAGATGACAATTTTTTGTAAATTTGAGTTTAAAACAGGCTGCTACAGGGTTTCATGTAGTACTACAAGATGTTCTAGTTCTACTATAGGATGCCCTGTTTTACTACAGGAAACAAGCCGAAATCTAAGAATATGGTAGGAAAGGTGGAATGAAGTGTGGGAAAGGTTTCAGATGGGAAAATAAGGCATCGAGGAGGTTGACACTATCCAAGGCTTAGTTAGATGCTCTAAGATGGTTGGATTTTCTCAATGGAAATGGCCACTTTGCTTATAAAAGAAGAATTCAGATTTAGGGTTTGGTGAACCTTGGTAGCATAGGTGGATAGGACTTGGATGAGGCAAATGGGATGAGGTGTCCCTGAAAATTAAAAACTCCTCTAGAAACATACACTCTTTTCTTCATTTATGCACAAATTCATTTATACATGGAAACTATGAGTTGAATGGAGGAAAACAGAGTTATGATTAGCTAATGGCTAAATTCATGAATGGACGTGCTTTTAAACCATAGAAAACTCAAGAGATCAAAATGGAAATTGAAAATACATCTAAGAAGTTCAAAGGAAATGATATATTCAACAAGAAACCCTAGATTATGTAGTAATCAAACAAGAAATTTGTTTTCGGGTTCGATGAATGGAACCCTCAAGTCGTGATCCTATAAGCAATATGAGATGAAAGCTAATATCACAAGATTTATTGAAGTTCTTATTGTCACTATGATACCACTAATCTAACTATCCACAAATGGAAGAAAACTAATTAATGATCCAAATACTTGCAGATTAACAAAACCAAAATCACTCCAGCAACTAGGTATGAATGTAATCTAAGCATACATGTACAAAAAGAGGAACCTCTACCGCTAGGGTTGGGCCCTAACCTAAGAGCTTCAGCCCTTTGAGTCAACGTAGTGTCGGATCATGGAAATTCTTCTCATTTTCATTAAAATATAAAAAATACATAAGAGTCATTAGTCACAATGTCTTAGCTCGAAAATGCCTCTTGGCTGCAACAAAAAAAGTTAAATCCTAATGACCTTAGCTGCCAATGACCTTAATGGCTCGGCTACTTGTAGCTCCGAGCTAATGAGATCTGGTGGAAGAATTTTCAAGCGAGTGAGGATTTAAGGAGGGAGACACAATCTCCTAAAATACGTCTTGCTTTTCTACTTCGATTTCCTACATTTTAATTAGCCAAAAATTGCTCCAAAACCTACAATTAATGCACATTAGACCACAAGACATGACATCTCATATTTACCCTTCTCACTAAGAAAAATATAACAAAACATGTAAAGAAATGTGAGAAAAGTTGATTTTAATAAGCTGGAGACTAGCATTAAGGCCCATATAATTTACCCATTGATGTACGTCATCAAGTGTTGACCGTGGAAAAACTATATCATGATGGAACCTTCAACAATCACTGAATTAAATACAATGCTGGGCACGCCAATCTGTGGACACAAAATTTGTTATTAGTGTTGAAAACAAGCTCTATCCCCACCTAGAATAACATTAGGAAAAACAACCCTAATCCAATTCTATTTCATATTCCCTTATCTAATCATTGCAACATCTTGTCCTTAAAGTTGTCATTATGCAAGGTTTATGTCAATAGCTTGTTTCACTGTAGATTAGAAATAATCACCACAAGGGCATTGTCCATCTCTAAAATGATGGTAACAATTTCCATTCCTTACAATAATCCGTCATGCAACAATCTTGTTAATGAATTTAATGGCACAACGTTAGCCACTACAAACACAAATATTATTGATAAAATAGGTTTTTCAGAATATATGTTCTTCAAAAAAAATCATGAATAGTCTAGATTTAATATTTTGAGAATATTTTTCATTTTATATGAAATAAATGGTTTTGAAATAGTTTGTATGTTTCCAAATTCCACTTTTATCCACATGTTACAAATTCCCAATATTTCAGTTGACACATTACTATTTGAGGGTTATCTACATGTATGAGCCATTTAATTTATATGACTTCGCTAGTCTTTAAAATGGTCATTATGCGAGGTTTATGCCAAAAAATTTATTACTTCCAATTACCAATAATCACCCTAAAAACTTTATTAACTTGAAATTACGAGTAATCACCACAAGAGCATTGTTCGTCCTTGAAATGATGGTAATGGTTGATATCCCTTACAAAAATATCTCATGTAACTATCTTAGAGTTGAACTTAATCAAAAAGTGCCAGTCAACACAAACACAAATATTCTTGATAACACCAATAATTGTTCGAGATGGTGTTTTTGTAAGTGCAAATGCAATTTCCAGCTTTTCACTATGGTGGAAAATAAATTTTTCCTTTTTTTTCTCATCCATGTCAATTAGGGTGAATCTTTTGTCATGCACATACCTTGCAACCTTCACCCGTCTTGAAAAATAATCCAACTTGGCATAAATCCTTTGCCTCTATGGGTGTAATTTGTCTCATGCAAGAAAAATGTGCACATGTTTGTTAACCTCAATATATTTTATCCAAGTGGCTTTACACCCTCTGATATTTCATCATTTTCCTTACATTTACAACCTCATCCCACCTATCACTAGCAGCATAGATGCTTGACAACATCACAAAATGCACAACATTATAGGAATCCAACTCAAAAAGATGTTTTTCCATCTTCTAGGCTAACTCTACATTGTTCTGTATTCTACAGATGTCAAGTAAACATGCCCCCATGGTAGTATCAAGTTCTATTAGTATTCTGTCCATAAAATCTTGTGCCTCCTTCAAGAGCCCAACACGGTCAAGTATGTGAGCCATGCAACCATAATGCTCTGTTGCAAGTGTAGTGAGATGTTGCTCATTCATGCAATCAAAGTAATGCGAGGCATCTTCCACCAAGTCACCATGGCAGCACTTCGACAAGAAAAAAATTAACGTAGTATGAATTGGGTTCACACCATAGAGTTGCATTTGCTCAAAGAGTTTGAGGGCCTTTGTGGCAAAACCATGCATTGCATATCCCGCAACCATTGAATTCCATGAAACCACATCCCATGAAACATATATCATGTCTTTTAAAGGCTCCCACATTTTGCATACATGTCTACAAGTGCATTCACCATTTTTCTATTGCACTGCAATCCACCTCTAATTATTTGTTCCTATATCTTGATTCCCTACGATAGAGCTTCTATATTCCCATAATCAGAAAAAATGCTGAGAAAAGTCGTGGCATCTGGATTAATCCATTTGTTTTTCATTTGGTGATATATTTTCAAATCCTCTACATTATGCCTAGTCTATGCAAATCCTACAATCATCGCATTCCATAAGACCAAGTGTCGTTGAGGCATTTTGCAAAAAGAGATTCAAGGCTTCCTCAATTTAGTCATTTTGTGCATATCTTGTAATAAATTCGGTCCATGAAACCACGTCTCACTTAGGTATTTCATCAAACACATTTCATGCATTCTCTAAATTCATGCATTTTGTAAAGATATCTAGAAGGGTGTTAGCTACAAACAAATCACAATAAAACGCATTCTCCTTATTTCTTCATGGATTTCAATACCATGTTGCAGATTCCCTAAATTGGAACATGCAGGGTGAACACTAGAAAATGTGAATTGATTAGTTTGAATCCCCATTTGTTTCAATTAATTCAACAATTTCAAAGCCTCTTTAGAGTTCATGCCTAGCATTTGTTGTAATTGAAATAGTCCACCAGAAAACATCTTGTGTGATTACCCTCTTAGTGCAGTAGTGCAACAGAGAAGCATAAGTGTAAGGGTTTATAATTTTTCCTGTAAGATGAAAAATTCTCAACGCCTCTTTCAGGTGACCATGCTTACAGAAACTAATGGCATCAAAAGGTGACAATATATCGACATTCCCATTGGCCTTGGCTTGCGTAATTTTAATAGAATGAGTCATGGGACTTATGGATCAAGTTTGAAATATTAACCTAGAAGCCAAACCTATCTTTTTATTTTTAATCCTTAAGGATTGTGCCATAGCGAATTTGCTTATAATATTAGCCAAGTTGATACTGTTGGGAATCACAATTGTCATTAGACCAAAACATGTAGGTATTAGTCAATGATCACATTGCCAAAGATAAGGATCCACAAGAGGTAGTTAGTCCATGTTGCGAAACACAAGTGGAGTATTGGTTTATCCAATGTCAACCAATCTCCCCCTCCAATGCGAGCTGGGTGTGTATTGAACTTGTGACCTACACTCTGATACCACTTGTTGGGAATCACAATTGTTGTTAGACCAAAACTAGAAGGTGTTAGTCAATGATCGCACCGCTAGAGATAATGATCCATGAGAGGCAGTTAGTACATTTCACAAAACACCTAGGGAGCATTGGTTTATCCAATGTCAAACAAACATGTGTTTTTCAATTTCCAGCACAGTTAATAACCAGTGCAATCATCTAGAGGGAGACAGTCTCTATCGAAAATAGTATTGGATGTTTGAAAAGGCTTACAATGAGGTAAAATTTGTACTCACTGATGATGCAAAATATATGCATACATATGAATACATTTACAAAGAATTATTATCCTTGGGGACCAAATATTTGTAAATATTTCCAAAATAAACAAATCATCTCACCTTGCATACAATCATATAAAAAAACAAATTCACTACATAATGTGAATTGAGGATATAGTCAAAAGGAGAAAACAACAATCTTAAAGAGGTCTAACAATTTCTGATCTATGTGATAAATTGCCTTGTAACTTCTAATAAACGAAAATAGAAAGTGCATTCAGATGCATAACTTTTACTCAAGATACAATCTTTTTCAAACCAAGACAAATTTTTCTTCGTTACCTAGATGATCATTTCTAGCCTCCAATAAGGAACTAACTTTCACAACTCTTGTAAGACGCATGGACATTCTTCTTGTTAATGTCTTCTCCAACACACGTGACAGGCCCACATTGTTGCATGAACCAACATCCATAGTCATGAAGTAGCCATTGTACAAAAAGCACGGCATTTATTAAGGGTAAAACAAAACAAAACTACAATCTCTAAAACAAGAATTACCATGTCATCCTAAAAAGGTTGAAGGTTGAAAGCAATACATATTTTTGCATAATACTTTTGAAATATTGAATGATAGAACTCCCTATAATTCTAGATAAAAAGAATTGTTAATTTTTTGAAAGAAAGAAATTGAGCTCCACCTCTACTTCCTGTTGAAAATGGCAACAAGAAATGCTAAAAATAGAAGTGCTAAAAATAGCACTGCTATAAACAACAGTTTGGGTACGAGTGTTGCATTGAGCAACAGGGAAGGAAAAATGGAAGTTCCAAAGATAACATTGCTATTTTTAGCAGCTAACGATGGATTCCTATTTTAGTTAGTCCCTGGACTAGAAATAAGAAGTAAATTTCAAATTTAAACTTAACAACTGTTTGAAAATAAATTAATTAATTCACCATGAGTTAATTAGTTGTGAAAAATCGAACATGAAGTCTATGTGAGGACATGCAACAGTTTCTCTATTAATTAAGGAATTTATCCATCAATTAAAGAGATAAGGATGAGTTCTAATTTGAGTAGTAATTATTTGGCTCAGTTAACTGAGTCAAGTCTAGTTAGATTGATTTAAATAGTTTGTTTAAATTAATGTGAATTCAGTTAGTTAGTGAATGCTTGCATATAACTACTGCACTTCAGATAACTGAATATTCTCTCATGAATAACTCATGCATGTCAGTTCAGACAGAGACCCAGTTGATATCAAAAGAGGTACAATATACTATTAGTTGGATGGATTTTTCCTATAAAGGAAACTCATCCACAAAGAAGGATTTATCTGCTTCAGGACTGTGTAGTTGGATCAAAGGTTAGTGAGTGTGTGAAGAGGCCAATTCACACAAGTGGCTAGACTGAACCCCAATCAAAATTGTGCAAATAAATAGGAGGCTTAGAGGGTAGACCAGAGGTTAGATAGAGGCCTTTGATTGTCTATGAGCAGGAGAGGAATTGGAGAGAGAGCAGGATAGCTTTTGAGCTAATTCATTTTGTAATACTGGCTATATTTCCACTTGTATGATAGTACAGAGTCGGGGTTTTAGGCTGAGGCTTTCCCTGGGCTATATCTTCTATGTTATGTGTGATTGATTCCTTCTTGTCAGTTATATGTGTTCTTATTGATGTTTCTCATGTTTGATTAAGCTTCTGCTAAATTGGTTGTAGAAGTAGCTCAAGTATTTTTCTTTATTCTATTGCATTATTAGGTAATCTATAGTGGGAATTTCTACATGGTATCAGAGTATAGGTGGTCAAGGAAGAACAGTACACAAGAAGGGAGAAGTTGAAGTTTGTGATTCCTGAATATAGAAATCGTGTTCTTATCACATCTCTATTTCACCTATGGCATTCAATGGTTTGAGACTCGAATATGCCCTTGATGGTAGTTTGAATTATATAGCCTGGAAGGATCACATGGAAGCAGTACTAGAGGATAACGGTCTAAAGGATTTCATTGACCAAGAAGTGCCCAAGCTGACTGGTGTTGTTGAGTTGGCTGAATGGAAGAAATGTGTGGCTAGAGCAAGGAGAATCCTTCTAGAGGGAGTTCGAGATCACATAGTCTTGAGTCTCCATGGGAAGGAAACACCATTTTGAATGTGGAAAACATTGAAAGGTCTATATTAGAATAACAGTGATCAGAGGAAGCTGGCACTGAAAGATAAGCTTTGGAAGATTAAGTGTGAAAAAGGCGACACAAACTCTACATATCTGAACAAGCTCACTACATGCAAGGATGAGCTTGGAAGTGTAAGGATCGTGACAACTAATGATGACATGGTGAGTCTTGCAATCTTCAGTCTTCCTAAGAGCTGGCATAGCTACTAGGACTCAGTTAATGGAAGAGATAAATTGTCAGATTGGGAACGACTTTGGTTAGATTTGATGTAGGAGGAGATAAGAAGAAGCACCAGAGATGGTTCTTCATCCATGGAGGATAAAGAAAATCGTGCCTTAGTGAGTAAGGCAAAGAAGGGGAAGGAGAAGGATTGTCGTTCCCAATCCAGTTCTTCCTAAGGTGGGAAGAAGTTTGAGAAATCGAAAGTGTAATGCTTTCATTGTCATGAGGTTGGCCATTTTGCTACAAATTGTCCCCTGAGGAAATCCAAGAAGGGATTCGTGGAAGGATCAGAAGGTGAGGCACTAGCCTCACAGTTCGAGTTGGATTTCACACTGATCGCATGCATGGTTTCATCCATGGTGGGAATTGGTTGGTTTCTTGACATTGGAGCTTCTTTCCACATGAATAACGACAAGAGTTGTTCAGTACTTTCGAGGAGAAAGATCTTTGGATACTCATAGCGATGGGTAATGATGAAAAGTATAGTGTCTCAGGTGTAGGCACAGTTGTTTTTTAGAGGGAGCATGGAGCTTGCATTTCCTTGACCGATGTCAAGTGTGTACCAAGACTAAAGAGAAATCTGGTGTCGATTGCGATGCTAGAAGACAAAGGCTATGATGTAGTCTTCAGTAAGGGAAAGGTTTTCCTTAGACACATCATCACTAGACAAGTGAAGCAAATTGGTTCACGGGTTAAGAACTTATATGCTCTTGAGGTTCAAGATGCATGTAAAGCCTTGAGGGGCAAGGCATCTGATGGAGACTTGGTGGTTGAGAGGGAGAGTACATTAACTCTCAACATGCAGTGCCAGAAGAAGTCTCAGACGATTGTTGAGGAGCCACGATTGGTGAAGCATCTTCAGGGGGTTGTGGAGCAGCCACAACTACAGAAGCTGAGAGGAGATCGAGTAGAGACATCTAATCATGCAGACCTCCAGTAGGGGGAAAATTTGAGCTAGGTGGGCAGAGGAATCACATGTAGCCATATCTCCAGGTAGGAGCTGGGGCGATGTGGAGTGATCATCCCAAGAAGGTTAGAATAGGGGTAGGATCCTTGAGGTAGCCAACCTCTTTGATTCGACTTTGCTACAGGAGCCCTGACGAGGAGTAGCAGGATTGGCTGATTGGATAGAGACAGATGTAGATGGAGTGACAGAGAGAGCTATAGTGCAAGAGTCCCAAGACAGTCTAGAGCTAGTAGGTTGCAACAATGCGAGAGGCACAAGAGTGTTGCACCAATGTAGGATGGTACAAAGAGGTGTGTAATGGTGCAAGATGCATGGAGTGTTGCAGTAGCTCAGAGGTCAGAGAGGTAGCACTTGTCAGCAGTAGGTAGAGTTTTAGCATTAGAGTATGTTTCTAGTCCAACATAGAGGTCAGTTGGGAGTTTTTTTTGTTTCTAGAGTCGCTGGAGCAACCGCACTTGGTAGAAGTGTTGCATGCAGAACATTCTAAAGGTACATGATCGGGTTCGAGTTGAATGCCTTTCTTGTTGAGAGGGAGTGTTGAAAATGGTAAGAAGAAATGCTAAAAGTAGAAGTGCTAAAAATAACATTGCTATAAATAGCAGTCTGGGTACCAGTGCTGGATTGAACAACAGGGAATGAAAAATGGAAGTGCTAAAAATAGGATTGCTATTTTTAATAGTTCAGGATGGATTCCTATTTTAGTCAGTCCCTGGACTAAAAATAGGAAGTAAAATTCAAATTTGAACTTAACAACTATTTGAAAATAAATTAATTAATTTACCATGAGTTAATTAGTTGTGAAAAATCAAACATGAAGTCTATGTGAGGACATGCAACAATTTCTCTACTAATTGAGGAATTTATCCATCAGTTAAAGTGATAAAAATGAGTTCTAATTTGAGTAGTAATTAGTTGACTCAGTTAATTGAGTCAAGTCTAGTTAGATTGAATTAAACAATTTATTTAAATTGATGTGAGTTCAATTAGTTAATACATGCTTGCATATAACTACTGCACTTTAGATAACTGAATATTCTCTCATGAATAATTCATACATGTCAGTTCAGACAGAGACCTAGTTGAGATCAGAGGAGGGACATTGTACTATCAGTTTGATGGTTTTTTCTTATAAAGGAAGCTCATCCATGGAGAAGGATTTATCTCCTTTAGGACTTCGTAGTTGGATCAGAGGTTAGTGAGTGTGTGAAAAGGCCAATTCACACAAGTGGCTGCACTAGAATCCAATCAAAATTGCGTAAAGAAATAGGAGGCTTGGAGAGCAGACCAGAGGTTAGATAGAAGCCTTTGACTGTCTATGAGCAGCAGAGGTAATGCAAAGAGAGCAGGATAGCTTTTGAGTTGATTCTTTTTGTAATATTGGCTATATTTCCACTTGTATGATAATACAGAGTTGTGGTTTTAGGCTGAGGATTTCCCTGGGTTATATCTTTTGTGTTATGTGTGATTGATTCCTTCTTATCAGTTATATGTGTTCTTATTGATGTTGCTCATGTTCGATTAAGCTTCCGCTAAATTGGTTGTAGAAGTAGATCAAGTATTTTGCTTTTGTCTATTGCATTATTAGGTGATCTACAGTGGGAATTTCTACACTTCCAAGCAAAATGGAACAAGGCAAGTTCTAAGACCACCGAATTAGATCCCTTCCTAGAGAGAAATCATTATGGAACTACTTTAAAACATGGAAGATAAAGAAATGAAAAGTTCAAGTGCCCCAAAGAAGCATGTCCTACAATATATATCAATCAATTGGGAAAAAATAGATACTCATGAAGAAATTCGAGAAGGACAATATAACAAGTTTGCCTCTTGTCTATGGATAACAAACTTGCACAAAGATAAACACATGATACAAATAAAATGAATAATAGGGTTTTGTTTTTTCTTGACGATTTACATGACGAAGTGCAACCATTGTGCCTGTAACTTCTATCTAGTAGATAGACATCAATCCAGATTCTTTAGCATATCTATTAGCATGCAAATATTTTGCAACTATGAACTCACCAAAAGAAGTTTACCAAGTGGAAACCAAATGCATAAAATGTCTTACATATGTTGGATTTCAGACTTCTGTTGTTAATTTATGTTGAGTTAAATTTCAGAATATCCATAGTAGTACCACAACTTTCTTTAGTGTGGCATTAAGAAGGATAAATTGTGTAAGTACCACAACTTTGTTTCTATAGCCCAAGTTTTTAGAGATCATATTTTGATGAAATTTGTTGGAAGTATTTCAATAAGAAGAAAACAATGATGTTCTCATAAAAGAAATTAAGATGATTTACTTAAGAAGAATTTTGTTAACCCCATCTCCCGAAAATAAACTAAAAGATTAAGATTAAAACATAGCAATAAAATTATGTTTCAAATTTTGTATATTATCATTTTTATCTTAAATTTGAAAATATTTATAAATTTAAATTTTTAATAAATATGATGTGCTCACAATTTTAAGAATAAAATTGTTAAAAATTAATTAATTAAATAATTAAAAAATAAATATCAAATTTATTTAATACAAATAAATCAATATATAATATTGAATTAAATAATAAAAAATCACACACTAAAAATTAGAGATTTTTAAATTCATAATATTCTATATAATACTTACATAATATGCATGGCCAAATAGACTATATACACAAAAGCTTAAAAAAAATCCAGACATAAATTTTGAAGCGTGAATAGTCAATACTTTAAAATGAGTGATTGAATGGTAACATGATTGACCTCTTGTTAAAGGATATAGTTGTTTGAATGTTGCATTACTTCACAATCTTATCTATTTGTTTATAATTATCGTTTATCTCCTTGTTATAATTCTAAGGTGTTTGAGAAATAAGGCCCTATCATGATGTCAGTGAGTCAGGCTTGGCTTGCTTTGTTGCTAGAAATTTCTTCACTCTCATTAGTAACACATTCAAAGTCGTTAGCTATCCACACCACAAATTTACATCACAGCCAGGACAATCATAATCATCATCATCACCACCATAAATTTCTTAAAGATGGGGACAATATAGGTATACAGACAGCCAATATTCCGAAGACAAAACTCTCTTCTTCAATCAGCAACAATCGTGATATGGAATCCTATTTATTTGACATTATTTTGTCTTCATTCGTGAACAATCTCATAATCATATACCATAATAACATAAATATGGGTGTAACAGGAAAAACCCCAATCCCAAACCGTGATTATTTTTCGTTCCAAGAATAGAGATCCTTGGTACCCAGTATCTTGTTTTTTTTATTAGATTAATTTTTTTTTATAGAACAACGATTTAGATTAAAATAAGATTTATAAAGGCACCGTCCAAACTCTCCTTTATCAAACTGTGAAGCTCGTACTCATTCACGTGTGCTCCATCCAAGGTGCAATCCACAAACTCTCTCCCCACAATTCAGTTGAATATTCTGACTTCGTAACTTTTACCATAATATGTGCTACAGGTATTTGATTCGAACAGCTGGTCAGACACTCTAATTATGCAATGACCTGTAATACAATCTGAGAGATGAGTACCACAATTTTTGGCTGTTTGTTGTCTACCGTGTAAGCGTTTCTCAGGCTGTGATATAATATTTGATTTGAGAAGTACAAAGTCAAAATTGCTGCGTCTAAGCCTCCAGAGGGTAACTCCCTTGATATTGCAAGGGACACCTTAGCGGCCATGTGGAGCCATGTAATTAATTCGGGCCTGGTTTTGTGCCATTACATTAGGTGTATCTCTCAGAGTAGCTGTCAGTCCCGTCAGTACTGATGCTACAATTGTTTAGATCAGAAAAATGTATTGTTGTATCGGTTCATTGTTTAGATCAGAAAACTGTGGTGTTGTTTCTGTTTACTGCATTTTGTTTGTCTAAATTTGAGTTAATTGTCAGTCTGTCTGAGCAGGTGATTAAATTTTGATTTGTGTTGGCGTTACCGTATCAGCATTGGCTTGCCAGACCCTTTTTTAAAAAAATTATAAATTTAAATAAAGAGAAACCGATATTCAGAGTTAAAAATAATATTTATGTGGATAAATATGTTTATTTCTAAATAAAGATTTTAGTGTTTTAATTTAATTATTAATAATTACTAAGTGAATGTTAGAAATTTATAATATTTTCAATAAGTATATAGGAATCAAAGATTGAGATTTATTTTCAAAAAATTGCATTTTTTTCTAATTAAATTTATTACTTATAAAATAAAAATATTATATGATATAAAACTATAGTATTTTAAGCATGTGATATTAAACAAGTCATAGTACTGGCCCTATAGTATTGTAACAAAGCCTATAAATAAATTAAAAATATCCATCATGATGTTTTGTGAATATGATGATTATGAATCTTGTTACATATTGTTTTTTAATTGTGTGTTCGTTTAATTCATATATTAATTATTTTTTATCATTAATAATAACTATTATTTTAAATAAAACTATAATTGAGTTAATTTTTATGTTTTTTTATTTTTTTTATTTTAGCAACTTAAAATGTATGAAGTAAGTGTTTTGATGCTTCTAATAAATTGATGCGTATCCACATTTAACAACCAATTAATTTATATAGTTGCTCTAGTTGCTCTGAGTGTAAGGAGCTTTTTTTGATGTTTATGATATGTCTTTGCGTCGTTTCAGTTTTGGTTTTTTGGTTCATCCACATCCACTGAGCGACAGAGGTGCCAAGCCTCAGTGCTGGCAGCACTCTCAGAATGGCTGCACACAGCCTCTGTTCCTTCTGAAATATTTTGTACTCCTTGCGAACATAAAGTCTGTACTGTTTTCTCTCTCTGTTTCAAATTCTCGCACTGTAGATGTTATGTTGTCTTCTGTCTTTTACAAGCAGAGTAACAGTGCTTCTCTGAACAGTTTTGAAAGAGAGTTGCCCATTCACTCTCAGAGGTTAAAACCTCTTGTAAATATTTTCCATTTTCTTTAATATAATTAGTTTAGTCTTTGCCCAGAAAAAAAAAAAAAAATAAAAAAATAAAAAAATAAATAAAAATAAAAATAAATAAAATAAAATAAAATAAAAAAAATAAATAAATAAATAAATATTATTAGGTGAATGGTAGAAATTTAACCTCCAGTATTTTTAATATAGATCAAAGGCTGAAATTTATCTCCAAAGTAGTTATGCACTTTTTATCTTTTTAACTAAATTGATTAATTTGAAAAACTATTAATATGCAGTGGTATTAATAAGTGATGGTACTCGCCCATGGCACTGCAACAAAGCCTATTTATAAGTTAAGAATTTCCATGGAAAAGTAAGAGTGAATCTCTATGATTAAGAACCTTGTTACATGTTTTTTTATTTATTTTTTATGTAGATTTAGATAACTATTCATATTCTAAAATGATTTTTGGAAAAAGAATGAGTTTTCAAATTTATTTTT
>APFE030920639.1:0-38368 GCA_000404065.3 Pinus taeda | reverse complement strand
AAATAATTGAAATTAAATAGAAAGGTAATTATGGGCGAAGGAAGAGGCAAACACAAAGTCTACTAACCAAGGAGAGGAATTATTGAGATAGATGATGGTTTCTAAAAATGCTTTTTTTATTGAAATACACATATTTTTAGTTTATATGTTAATTTTTTTATAATAGTAATCATTTAAAATAAAGTTATATTTTAGTTAGTTTTTATCATAATAAAAAAAAAATGGCAATGTGATATATATCAAGAGGTAAGCGTTTTAACGCCTATTGGTGTTTACTAACAATTTAATTTATAGGAACCAATTTTTTTAGAGGTTATTTTTTTTAGTACAAAATTTGAATAAATGTTTATGGCAACAGATTTGATTCCTATTTGTATTTCGAAATTAAGATAGATGTATATTATTTCTTAATAATATTATTTATATAGGAATTCAGGCTTCTTTGATCCATATCATGAATAATGAGAAAACTTTTGGTAAAAACCACATCATAAGAGTTTTTTGGATGCCTAGTGTGGCTCACTGTGAGGACAAGGTGGAGAATCAAATATTGGCATTAGATTAAATAAAGGGAGCACCATGTAGTGACATTCAATCCTAATGGTTATAATGTAATGATTGTATTAGAATATTATTTATATTCAAATTCTTAATTACGTGGTAAGGCGTTCCTCTAGGAAGAACTCCCATAGTTGCCACTCTGTACTCCTCTGTGTTGAGAAATCTATCGCATAGAGATTAAGTGATTTCTCTTCTATTGGTAACTACTTGTGAGTACATTTTACTTCTTTAGATTAGGATCTTCTTTTACTTAGGTTATTATTTTTCTTCTTCATCAAACAACTACCAATGTCTCAAGGATAAAGAGATAAGAGACACGGAATATAAGCTATCACCCAGGGCCAAAACCTCTAACTCTTTGAGAGGAAAACCTAAACAAATTCTTCTTCTTATAGAGATTCAATTGAAGAATACCAAGACCAAGATCCTTGACCTATTTTCCTATCCAATACCAAGACACAAAGCTTCTCTTCCATTGTTTTTCCTTTGTGCTTAAGCTATCACTCAGACCAAATGCTTGCCTTCCTATGCATTTTGGATATAATTCAGATTGTCGACCTCTTGTTGTAGATATGTAATTCTCATTTTCTTTACAATCCCTAGCACATGATAAGTACCCTTGATTCCTTTGTATATGTTGCAAGTTACTTTTACTATATTTCATCTTGGACTTTAGACATGACCTTTTGCATGACTCGTCCTTCTATGATGGCTAATATGTCCTTGATTTTCCTTGCAGCAGATGATCCTTATTCTTGCATACATGATGTATATTATCCCTCAAACAACCAAAACCAACTTTTCTTTTATTCGTTTCTTCGTTGCTTGGAGAGAAGCTTCTTCATGTGACTTCACACTACTTACTGCAAACGTGCTATTTCAGACCTTGACTGAATTCATCTATGAAATTATACACTGTAATGGAGTACGAAAAACCATATTTATAGTTGTTTTTCATCATAATAAGCCGACATGATAGGAGGGTGAGCTGACATGTCTTTTGTAGAGATTTTATTATTCGTTTTTTAAGCCGACTTGAGGAGGAGATTTTTCTTGGTCTTGGAGGGCTAATTATACTTATCTTATGACTCATAGAAAATGTGATATGCCCAAGAAGGGTCCTTCGTACATGAAATAGACTTAGATTGACTTTTATGACTAGATAAAAAATCCTAAAGGCTCACAATGGGAGCCATCACTAAAGTAAAATTCCTTGCTCATGAAATCCACGAGACAAGCATTAAAATACTAATTTTATTTTTCTTCTTTTCGTCAATTATATAAAATCACAATTACTAATGTCATTATGAAGATTGAACCTAGTTACTTTTCAAACTCCCTCTTAAATAGAGAGGTATTCATAATGGTACTTGGTCATTCTCAATCTGAATAATTTATTATAAGAAGAGTCAGATTGCTAACCCATTTGTTTAGCATCATATCAACTAGCATTGTCACATAGAAAGGCCTTGAATAACAAATCTATCTCTCCATGAGCTCTAAGCACAATGCTAGAGAAACCAATGATATATAGACACCCTTCATCATTGTCTCTTCGGAACATACCCCACCCAAGTTTCTAAGGTGTATTCCACTAGTACTATTCTTATATTGGATTCTTTGCCCTCAAAGAATATTGATCCTTAATGACTAGTCTTATCTATGCCCTAATACATCCTCAAAGAGCATCAAATGCCAAATGTTTACCCAATCCTCCATTCTTGTCTTCCCAAGTGAATACAATAATGATGTGTCTATATGTCCCTCTTAATTAGGGAGGGCATATCCATTCTAATAAAGGAATGTACTCATTGATGCAGAAGGAATGTACCTAAGCTCCCTCTTGGATTAGGAATTTCCAAGTTTCTTCCAAGTAAGAAATGTGTTTCTAGGCTCCCTCTTAGTTAGGGACCTACATCAACTTCTCAAATGGAGATGAAGGGACAACCAACTGCTTGAAGAACTCCTCTTCATGAAGTCATGAACTTATTTTCGTTATCTAGGAGTATTCATGTTTGTGACTTCTACATAGGGCACTAACCATCCATCACTTTCAATCATGATTCAATGATGTCATCATCAAAAAGTGATCCATCAGCCCATATCTAGCCTTCCTTCATGCCATGTTTCTTTCTTCATGCCATATTTACTTAAGAATATTTCATCCTACTACATGTGCATCTATGATGGAAGACATCCATAGATCTTCCCTCAGCAGCCTTGCATAAACTCATTCATATATTTGTTCAAAAATAAAGGAATGAACATTAAAATCAACATTAGCTTTGTGATGGTATTTCATCCTGACATATTTTGGCTTCCATTGTTATCCTCCATACATATCATCACATATCCCAAATATATATATTATCAAGGGTCTCTTCCTTTTTTCAAACTCCATTATAGTCTTCATATCTTCCATGGAGATATCCTAGACAAATCTTCTTGGCCTTTCTGATGTTAATTTCCTTTACCATGGTTGCATATTCCATGATCTTTTCCTTCCTTTCTTCACACATTTATTTCCTAGGAGCTTCCAATCAAACTTCCTCAATTATAGTTAACCACCTGATACTTCATATGAGGACATATTATGTTGATTTGATCTAGTGAATGTGCAAAACATGAATTCCTTCATCCTTTTGAGGGAGGATATCTTTTCTTTTGATAATTATCTTAAGATAGAGCATTGGTTCATGATACCTACAATGATATCACATGACTTCCACAAAATCAAATGTATACACACCTCATTTTTCCTTTGGGTCATCCAAACTTCCTGTAGCAACTTCCTTGATTGAAAGAGCTTCAATACCTTGATTTTATTCATTTTTATGTCATGATACCATCATCCCATAAATTCCACAATATTGGAATTTGTGATGAAACAATTGATTTTCCCCATGATCGATGAACCTTTCAATGAAGATTCCATTAGAGAATTTTGAGGATCTAAAGTATCCCCAATAATAGATGCGTCCTTTTGATAGATGTATGATGAACCTTGTACTATCTCACCTTACCACTTATCTTCCCAATGAGATTCCCAAGAGCTATATCCTTGAATTCCAAACCATCTTTCGTGATCTTCTACGATGATGTCTGAAGATATTGATTTCAATGCTTCTATGATGCCTTGATGCATCCCATTTAGTGAATTGTGATAGCCATATTTTAAAATAGAATACTTAGGAATTTGAAAAGAACTAAGGTGAGGAAGACTATCTTATTAATAAAGATCTCTTACTTCCTCTTTCTTGGACTTCTTGTTTTTAGTTTCCTCTACGTCTTTGGCAATATGGGATTCTTATCTTCCTCTTTTGTTTTCCTTCTAGACCTTAGGACAATATCTTTTGTAGTTCCCATATTCCTCACGCCCATAACATAAAATCTTATACATGTCCCTTTTCTTTTTCCAAGAGCCAGACTTTCCAATTTTTCCTTTTCTTCTTGTCGTTGTAGCATAATATTGACTTTGATCACCTACACCCACATCAAATTTGGACTTTTGTCTAGATTTTTTAATCTTGCATAATGACCATAGATCCTAGAATGGAGTAGCTTCTTTGTTCCCATAAACACTTGAAGAAAAGTTACCCCATTCCTCCAGTAGTTCATTTAATACAATTGTAGTAATTTCACTATCAGACATGGCTTCTCCCAGATCTTGTAGTTGATCCTTGATCCCAAATATCCTCATAAAGGCTATTCCATATTCTCTAGACATCTTTACCTTGTAGAGTTCCTTCTTTAATGAGATGGCTTCTCCAACAGTGCTTACGGAATACAACTCTACCAGTTTATAATAGATTTCTTTTGAAGTTTCAAGTTTAGATAAATTGGGATGAGGGGATCTTTGATGGATTCTATGAGAATCCTTTGAGGCCTAACTTCCCCTTTCATATAATTGGGAAGAGTTTGAGCATCTTCCTCTGCTAGTTTTGTGATAGATCCTTTGACATGTTCCATTAGCTCATTTTCAATGAGATTTAGATTTTTTCTTTTCTTCGATGCGAGATAGTTTGAAGCCCCAACCGATTTGTTTATTTCCTTTCAAAAATACATTTTGACATATTCTTATGTGGACATAAATATACTTACTCGATAGGATTCTCCTTCTTCTCACTTCTTTCTTGATGTTGATGATGATATAAAGGATACAAAACTTCTCCTTGTTGAATGTATTTTTCTTCAAGAATGATCCTTGATCCCATAGAGAGTGATATGACATTTCCTTTTGATCTAGCTTTCTTTGGATGAATAGTCTTCAAAACAATTTAAATTGAGTAGATGTCGAGTTTTGGCCTTCTCTGTCTTGATGATGATCCCAATACTTCTTTGTAGACTTCTTTGATCTAGGTTTATGATTCTTCTTTTGACTTCAAGATGATCGTCATGTTGAATCCTTCCTTGAGATTTGATCCTTGAGAGCCGCTTGATAAGATTCCCTTCCTTGATTTAATCATCGTACCTTTGATACCATGTTGAGAAATCTACGACATAGAGATTAAGGGATTTCTCTTCTATTAGTAACTACTTGTGATTACTTTTTACTTCTTTAGATTAGAATCTTCTTTTACTTAGGTTATTAGCATTCTTCTTCAACAAACAAATATATCTGTATCAACCATAAAGAGACAAGAGACATGGAATATAGGCCATCATTTAGGGCCAAAGCCTCTCACTCTTTGAGAGGAAAACCTGAATAAATTCTTCTTCTTATAGATATTCCAATTGAGGAATACCAAGGCGAAGACCCTTGACCTATTTTCCTCTCAAGGACCAAGACACAAATCTTCTCTTCCACTGCTTCTCCTTTGTGACCATGTTAACACTTAGTCCAAATGCTTTCCTTCCTCTGCACTTTAGCTATACTTCATATTATCAACGTCCTATTGTAGATATGTAATTATTTATTTGTTTAGAAGACCTAACACGTGAGAAGTACCCTCAATTCCTTTGTATAGGATGGATAATACTTCTACTATACTTATGCTTGCACTTTACACTTGACCTTTTGCATGACTCGTCCTTCTATGATGACTGATATTGTCTCGACTTTCCTTGCAGTAGATGATCCTTATTCTTGCATACATGATGTTTATAAGCCCTCAAACAACCCAAACCAACTCATTTTTTATTCCTTCCTTATTCACTTGGAGAGAGGCTTCCTTTGTGTGACTTTGTACTACTTACTGCAATCTTGCTATTTCAGACCTTGACCAAACTCATCTATGAAATTATTTGATGTAATGGAGTATAAAGAACCCTATTTATAATTGTTTATCATCATAATAAACCAACATGACATGAGGATGAGCTGACGTGTCTTTTGTAGAGATTTTATTATTCCTTTTTCAAGCCGACTTGAGGAGGATACTTTGCCTGGTCTTGGAGGGCTAATTATACTTATCTAATGACTCATATAAAATGTAATATTGCCAAGGAGATTAGTGGTAAAGGGAAATGTGATGTTTTCAAGAGTTTCAAGGATAATGAAGAAAATAATAAAAAGGTGAGTCAATAGTCACAAGAGAAACACAAACAATTTTATCAAGAAGAGGTGTAGTTGATGCTATTCTGGGGTTTAATTCCCAAATTGTAGATATGTGTAGTTTCATAGGGTAGATCTTAATTCACATAAAAATTCAAAAATTATTTAAAAATTGTTATAGTCCTTTTTAGACACACGCTTTGGACTATAAAAAATTTTCTTTATACTCATTATGGTTGTCTATAATAGGAGGAAATGATCAAGAAAAAATATGGAGGAATTGTACCAAAAGGACATTTGATTTCAAAGGTATAAAATCATGATCTATTTCTTTATTTACGAAGAATTCATGTTGGCATAATCAGAAAAGGTTTTTAACTTCAACATAGGCCTCATGATTTGTAAGGCTCAAGGAATCAACATTGTAATAAGATTTCGTTGTAGCATGGTCCTTTTCTTTTGTTGATATTTTCATCTTTCAACAGTTGTCAAAGAAGCATTAGTTAGTGTGATATGTTATTTCATTGCAACATTTCCTTTGCAACATCTAGTGCAATTTCTAGTTTTAGTACAAATAGATATTATATATATATATATATATTATATATATATATATATATATATTATATATATATATATATATATAATATATATATATATATATATATCTATATATATATATATATATATATATACACGATTTGACATTTTTCTTTTTACATTTTTTTTCAATTTTTAATATGGATATGAATAACATTGAAAATTACATTTTGTAGATGCCTTAGCATATGCATATATGAGTCGCTGAAGCCTGTCAGAATATAGATGTACAAAAATAAAAAAAGGATGAGCATGTGTTTCATGCAGGGAGCACTAGTATGTCTGCATAATATTATCATATTACTATCCCTATGCAGAGAGAACGATCAAAGTACTGTTTGTATGAAATATCAAATAAAAACTTAGATATATAGTCAAAAATATTTTGTTTGGGCTCGATGAGCCCGTTTAAGAAGCATGTAAATCTATGAAGGGCCTGTGATAGTGCTGGTAAAATACACCATCCTTCTCTTCTTGTATTAACCAATTGTCATCTTGCTTTTGTGCTGCCTCCTTTGATAGGAAGTTTGCCCCTGTGTTGCACTCCATGAAAATGTGATGACATACACAGGTGTCAAGTAATGATATAATCCTGTGTGCCTCAGCCAAAATGTGCCTCAATGAATATGCATGACAATTATCTTTTTTATTTAACGAATTACATATGATTTTAGAATCCCCAAATAATTGTAGATGTATGCATTGCTTTTCTAAGGCAAATTGTATGAGGAATTTGGCAGAGCAAAGTTCAGCAAAATTGTTGGTTCCCCTTCCCAAGCTCATTTGGATTGTAAAACAATGAACTTCAGATAAGTAGAGTATAGCCCCACCCCCACAACCCAATTCTTGGGCTGATCCATCAAAATAGGCCCATGGAATGGATTTATTGATGGATTCAGGTTGTAATGCTCTGGGTGGGCTGACCATATCATCTTTAGGTAGTGGGTCATAATCAACCATAATCTTAGACAATATTGTGTTCCAGTGCAGTGCTCTTTGATGGAAAGTAGCCTGATTTCAAGCTATCCAGATAGCCCAGCACATGATTAAAGACATGTTCCTTTCTTTCCCAGTGTGTGTCAACCACCTTAAATTCCAAGCCTTGGAGACGTTCCTACCCTGCCAGGATTTTAAGGATGGGTAGTGTGAAGTAATATGGCTCCATTGCGCTTTAGTTACAGGGAAGTAGAGAAAGAGATGCGTAGTGTCCTCAGATTTCTCTTTGCATAATTGACTCCAGAAAGGTCCATGGAAAGTTCTTTTCGTCAGGTTTGAGCTTGTCAGGATCTTGTTGAAGAGGATTGTGCACATGAGAACTCGTGTTTTGGGTGCTTCTTTAAGCTTCCATAAGGCTTTCCACCAAGGCTCGATGTGCTGTGGCTTGTCGGATTCCATCAAGATTAAATACCCTTCCTTTGGTGTGTATCTGCCATGCTTGGCATGAGCCCAAATGATCTCGTCTTCTCCATCCATGATTCGAATATGAGACTGAGTTAATGCATCAGTGTAGCAAAGCCAAAGATGGTTCCATTGTCTAGGTATGTTGAGATCAAGAGCATATTTCCAGGCTGGTTGAAACATTGTTGAGTGCGCGACATCCACTATGTGACTGATATTCTTGATTCCTTGTCCTACAAGATAATTCTTTAGTTCCACGGGGAGTCGATGAGCATTGCCACATCCTATCCAAGGGTAAACCCTAATTCGAACAGAGGATCCCGAAAGTATTTTCCAAGTGAGTCCATCTCAAATGAGATTGATGGAGTTTATGACAGCCTTCCAAATGATCGTTATGTTAGAGCAAGCTCTCTGATCAGACTGAATACAATCCGTAATATGGGAGGGACTAATATATTTGGCAGAAGAAACTTTCATCCATAGACTGGTGGAGTGTACAAGTTGCCAACCCAACTTTGCCACCAGTTATTTAAAGAATAATTCCAGCCATTTAATACCCGATCCTCCCCGTATTTTAGGTCTAGTAATAGTATCCCATTTAACCTAGGCAAATATTCTTCCTTGTTCATTTCCTTTCCATAAGAAGCGGTTGCAAATTTTTTTAATCCTGGCTAAGATACCTCTAGGAATCCAGGCTAGCATCATCTAATATACCGATGTGGCCTCCAAAACTACTTTGATGAGGACTGGATGACCTGCCCTGTGAGATACTTGTGATAACAGATGTTGAATCTTGGTTATGAGCCATATCTAGTCAGCAATTATGTACGCTTGTCTTAGCCCATCTTCAATGGAGAGGAGGGAGAAGGGAAATTGCCTTAGGGAAAATTGCATCTCATTTTGTGTACGCCCTGAGGCTATTAGAGTGGATTTTCTCACATTAATAGCCATACCAGTAGCATGATGGAATAGCCTGAAAGCATTCTGAAAAGTTGTGAGATACCCAATGCTCCCATTCAAGAATATGAGCACATCATCCATGAATAGCAGGTGTGTAAGGATGCATGAATCAATGATTTTGATGCCTTCAATCCTACCCCTTCTATGTTTACCACCTATGATTTTGCTCAGTCCTTCCATAATGAGGAGGAATAGGAGAGGGGAGAGTGGGCATCCTTGTTTGAGCCCACGCTCAGCATGAAAGAATGGAGTAGTTTCTCCACTTATTAGTATATTGAAGGATACATTAGTGATACATCACATAATCCATTTGATAAAAGCATAGGGGAAACCCAAGTGGGTGAGTAACATCCTAATATAGATCCAATCTACTTTGTCAAAAACTTCAGATAAATCAACTTTTAGGATCATGCCTTTCAATTTCCTCAGGTGAATAGAATGAATTAATTCCCGAGTTGTTCCAACTGCTTCATGTATTTGTCGGTTATGGAGGAAAGAAAATTGTTTGGGGGATATATGGGAATATAGAATGGGTTTGAGGCGGTTAGCAATGATCTTGGAAATAATCTTATAGATGCAGTTACATAGCGATGTAGGCCGGAAGTCGAAGTCATTGAAAGTGGATGGTTTTTCCGATTTTGGAATTAGGGTGATATAGGTAGAGTTGATGGATGCAGACATCTTACCATTCCTGTGACATTCCTCAATTAATTTTAGAAGGTCCATGCCAAGAATATTAAATATATATATATATATATATATAGAACTCAATAGTCCAACCATTTGGTGCTTGCCTCTTATCTTTCTTGAACCATTTTAATGTGGCTTCAAGTTCCCCCATTGTGACTTTGTTGTTAAGTTCCAGTGCCTCTTATTGTTCCACAAACTTAGGGAATAGCTCAGCAGTGTGCATAACTTCCATCAGGTTAACAACTTGGAGGGACCTGTATATGTCTTTGAAGTGTGAAATGGCTAAGTTAGCCAGATCACTAGATGATCAGACTGAGTGCCCTTGATCATCCTGAAGCTCCCATATTCTATTGATTGCCTTCCATCCATTAGAAAATTTATGATAGAAACTGGTTTTATCATCAACCTCCTTCAGCCAGATAGCCCTACCTATATGTGTCTAGCTTTCTTCCCCGTCCTTCAGAATTTTGGACCTCTGTTGTATGAGGGAGTTGATTATATCTTTGTGTTCCTGGAAGTGAAATGTACCATCAGATGTTTCCTCATGTTTGGAGATTTCCTGTTCTACCTTCCGTAGAGTGTGGTCATCCTCAATCCTCTTCTTGTGAGCCCAATCTTTGGATAAATATTTTAATTCCTTTAGGTTCCATACAAACCCAGCTGCAATATCCCCTCCTTTCCCAATTGGATGGTTTATCTAGAATTCAGATACTAATTTCATAAATGAGGGGTCTCGTAACCATTTAGAATTAAACTTTAAGGGGGCCTTAATACTTTTCTTATCACCTTCCAATTCAAGAAAAATAGGTTTGTGGTCGGATATGCCCCTTGATCCTACCCATTGACGAGCTCGTGGTACCTTGTTGTATAAGGCCTCCTTAATGAGGAATCTATCCACTCTCCTGGCTAAACTGTGTTCCCGAGTTCTATTATTCCTTCATGTATATTACATCTTTGCAGAGATAATGTCAATCCAATTGTGATCCTCCAATAGATTTGAGAAGTAATCAGATAGTCCATCTACTTGTGCCTGATGTCCCCACGATTCCATGAAACCGATAAAGAAATTTAAGTCCCCTCCTAGAATAATATTGTCTTGCTGGTTTATAGAGGAGCTAAGCAATCTCCTCCAATAATCTGCCCTGTCTTGAAAATAACCATATACATTGATGATTCTATATTCTGCCTCTAAGGAGGCAGAGTATATATCAGCCCCCAAATGACCAATTCCCCCCCAAACCCTCTTTAAATCAATTGTGTGATTTTTGACGCATAGGGCAATGCCCCTTGAGTGAATAGATACATCCAGTGCATGGAATGTACAGCCAAGAAGCCATGATTCCAAGAGAGGTATAATAGTGTTGGACATGCCTAGGGTTTCTTGTAGATATATGATATCAACTGTTACAGATGCAAAGAGCCTTCTGAGAGCTAGTTTTTTACCAAGGTGTTATAGACATATTTGGGCACTGCAACCCCAATCACATATGTCCATAAACCAAGGGCTTCTAAACCCCTAAAAGTGTTGTTTTATACCCTAAAGGAACAAGGTCAGTTGATTACATCATTTCCAAGAAGTTCTCCCTGAAAAATTGCTCAAAACTAGTCAAACCTAGACCATATAGACTGCTCCATGTTGAGGGTGCAATGCATCTCACCTGTCACATGCAAAGGGTGCAATGCATATTGAAAATCCCTTCTGTAGGGTGCAATGAGAAAAAGAAGACAAATGGCCGAGGCAGTTTGCTAGGTGGAAACCCAGAGAATCTTCTAGAAACTGCTCATTTGACACTTGCCTCTCTGAATTCGCCTAGGAATGAGTAAGAGATCATGAAATATCCAAGTGGAACCAAGAACTATTAGTGAAATGAGACTAATCAAAATCCCAAAAGCTGACTCACCCACCTGCAAATATCTATATATGGATCCCTCATCCTAAAGATCAGGAGGCGAGAATTTTGTATTTTGTAAGGAAGCGTTGTTGGTTTCTCTGTGAAACATTGTATTGTTGGGTGATCTAGTCTTTTCATGAGCTGAGGAGGGCTTTCATGTTGGGAGGATGGCACCGGATCGGACAGCTGGGTTGTAATCCTCTCTTCTACTACTTCTATCAATAAAGCTATTTGCGTTTTCCTCCATATACTTGTATATTTCTGAATCTTGTATTGGTGTATGCATTTGTATGGTTAATATATATTTGATCCTATATTATTTATGGTTATAGATCTCTATGCTTTGATGGTATTATGCTACTTTGACTCTACAGGTGTTCTTTGAAGCGGGACAAGTGAGGAAGGAGTGGTGAAACTCTGTCGAAGGAGGGAGGAAACAAGTAAGGAGACAAGAGAAAGACTGAGGTTGGTACTCTCTACTTCTCTCTCATTTATCTCTCATAAAGGAAAACACAAGTAACTTTGGTTTGTTTTTTTCTAAGATAGCTACCTATCTTAGTGGGACTAGCAGCTCTGAATGGACACTAGTTTTCCTGATAACAAAATGGCGACTCCACTGGAAAACTTTAGGCTCACCACCCTTGTCATTATTGTCAATGATATTAAAAGCATTTGATGGATGAAAAAACACACTGTACGGGCTTTTAAGTAACTTGCAAGTTGAACTGGGGGGCAAGACAGTAGAAATTGATGTCGAAGTTATCGATGGAAACCTTGATTACAATATCCTACTCGGAAAGCCCTGGATTTATGCTATGGCTGTAGTTGTGTCAACATACTTTAGAAAGAATGCATTTCCTTTTCAAGGAGGAATTAAAATCGTTGATTAACAAACCTTCCTCCCCAACAGTTCACAAGTTATAGGAAGCATTGCAATGATCCATGGAATCTCTCAATCACTTTGAAATATCAGAGTAGGCCTCCTAAAAGACCCTACCTTAATGGGTACTTTTTCCGCACCACCTCCGAATAATCCGGCGGAAGTGGCCATGGTGGGAACCTGCAATACAATATCTTCTTTATCTACAACGATTCAGAAGATTTCTGAATTTTTTTTTAACATGGATCATCGCCAAGTATTGCCTCCAAGCCCAAAAGAAATATTGTAGCAGTCAATTTTCTTGGCCTGGGCGGCAAACCCAAATCAACGCTCATCGAGTGTTTGGATAGATAGGTCTAAAGAATATGGTACCTCTTTAGATCCTTGTTCGCATGTATGTTCTACAAATGATGGAATTGTTCAGTCAATGATGATAGGAGAGGCACCATGGGAAGATTACTTCCATCATTCCCATCTTCCGGATTACCACGAAGATTATTCCAGCGACCTTAATCATCCTTCAATTTTTGATTTTCTATCAAATATTGTAAATATGGTGGATTTCGAGTGAAATCTATCCAATTAAAGAAACTATAGCCATAAATATCTTGACCAAACCAGATGTTGTAGAGAATATTCATGTCAACAAATCTATTGTCCTTTTCTTCAGAACTAGAAACATATTGCACTCTCTTTCGTGAGTTCAGAGATGTCTTTGCATGGTAATATGAGGAAATGCTAGGCATTGACTCAAGCATAGTTGAACACGAAATCAAGATGTATCGAGATGTCAAACAGATACGACAACAGCTTCGGCGGGTGCACCCGAAGAAAGCCGTTGCCATCAAGGCAGAAGTTGAAAAATTTTTACATGTTGCTTTCATTTACCCGATTCCTCTAACTGATTGGGTATCAAATATTGTTCTTGTGATGTGAAAACAAGGAATGATTAGAGTGTGTGTTGATTATAGGGATGTAAATCAAGCTTGTCCAAAGGACAACTACCCTATACCCTTCATTGACCAAATAATTGATGAATGCGCCGGATGTGAAATCTTTTCATTCATGGATGGATTTTCCGAGTATAATAAAATTAATATCCACCCATAGGACCAGTCGAAGACTACATTTATATGTCCGTGGGGCACATTCGCGTACACAACTTACCTTTCTGTTTAAAGAACGCATGGGAAACTTTTCAGAGGGCTATGAATTATGCCTTCCATGACATCAATAACATCTTTCAACCATATCTTGACGATCTACTTGCTCATTCATGAAAGAGGATTGATCATCCGTAGCATTTGAGAGCTATATTTCTACGTTGGTGAAACTACAAGATACGACTCAATTCGCACATGTGTGTGTTTTGTGTCGGTTGTGGTCGTTTACTTGGCTTTGTAGTTTCAAAGGGCGGGATTCGTCTCGACCCATGTAGGGTTCAGGCAATCACCGATATGCCTCCACCTTCAAATTTGCTTCAGATTCAGAAACTCCAAGGGAAAGAAAACTTTCTGAGGAGGTTCATTCCAAATTATGCCAAACTTGCTAAAGGTTATACATGTCTTTTGAAAAAAAAAGTGCCCTTCAACTAGGATCTGGTTGTGCAAGCTTCCTTTGATGCTCTAAAGGAATCCCTAATAAAAGCATCATTAATGTATGCTCTTGAATATCAAAAAGACTTTAACCTATATCTAGCTGCGGCAGATACGACCATCGCAATGGTTTTAGTTCAAGAATACAATGGAATGGAACATCCTATATATTATTTTGGTCAAAACTTAAATGATACATAGAGCAAGTACTCCTATGTTGAAAAGCTGGCTCTTGTAGCTATCCAAGCAGTACAGAGATTTCAACATTATATCCTCTTTCGCAAAACAACCATTTTGTCAGATTGCAACCATATGACTCACCTTCTATTGCGTCAGTTACTTGGGGGAAAATATTCGAAATGGATAGCCATTTTGCAAGAGTTTGATCTGGAATTCGTAAAATCCAAATCAAAGAAATCTCTGGTTTTCGCGGAATTACTATGCGACTTCCCATTGTCGTCCAACAATTCAACATCCAAAGCATCAATCGTGGATGAATCTTTGTTTCTGATATCGTCGAGTGATCCGTGGTATGGAGACATAATCATCTATCTCCAAACCCAAACATATAGGCCTAATACCTCTCACTCAGAACAATGACGTAGTCGATACCAAGCAAAAGACTACATGATCGTCGGTGATACACTTTACTGTTGCGGTACCAATACATTTCTGTGAAGGTGCCTCACTCATGAGGAGGCTGAAAAAGACCTGAATGATTGCCATTCAGGTGTGTGTGGGGGGCATCAATCTAGTTATGTTACGGCACAAAAGATCTTACGAGTAGGTTACTTCTGGCCAACAATGTTCAAAGATTGCATAATCGCAGTTAGAAGTTGCCATGCTTGTCAAATCTTCGACTGCAAAACTAGAATACCACCCACACCTCTACATCCAGTAGTTGTTTTTAAGCCATTCGCCAAATGGGGCATATATTTTATGACATGTAACCCCACCTCGGTCGGGGGGCATGGGTATATCATAGTCACAATTCACTATTTTACAAAATGGGCCGAGGCGATGCCTACATTAAACAACAGCGGTGAAACAACTACTCTTTTCTTTTTCAATCATGTAGTCTCTAGATTCGGTGTTCCACAGGCTATAGTCACAGATCATGGATCACATTTCCGCAATCACATGTTGGTTGAATTGGCTGCCAAGTTAGGATTGTCCCACAAGAGTTCTATTCCGTATTATCCGTAAGCTAACGGACAAGTTGAAGCCATCAACAAAGTCCTGAAGCACATGCTACAAAGGATTCTTTGAGTCCACAAACGAAGTTGGCACCTAACCATGTACTCGGCCTTGTGGGCATACCAGACATCAGTGAGAAATGCAACTGGATTTACACCCTTTCAACTAGTGTATGGCCTGGAAGCGGTCTTGTTGGTTCAGTGTGAAATTTCATCTCTCAAGCTCACAGTCAACTTTCTCCTCAGAACTTTAGAAGAAAAGGCTTATTTCTTGGAACTAATCCAGTTGGATGAAACCCATCATGATGCCACCTTGGCTAATGAAGATCATAAGAAACAAGTCAAGGAGCAGTTTGACAAGAATGTCGAACCTCGTGTCTTCTCAGAAGGTGACCTGGTCTTACTTTACGACCACGAATCTGATAAATTGGGAGCAGGTAAGTTCCAATCATTGTGGATGGGTCCCTACATTGTTAATCGAGTCTTAGCAAAAGGAGCCTACGAGCTAGTAGATTATGATGAGATTCCATTGTCACAACCCTAAAACGGGTTGTACCTTAAGCATTACTATTCTTGATTAAGTGTAGTAATCTCTTTATATGCTTTTGTTACATTTTTTGTTTTCGTCAAGAGTGATCGTTTTGGTTAGGTAATCCACTTTGTCATTTGTTGCAGATGTTGAACCTATTAGAATCATTTGTTGGATACACCGATGGAGCTAGTCATAGTACGCGGAACCTATCTTCTACAGCTTGGGCCATCTTTGATCCAAGCGGCAAGTTAGTGAGTTTCAGAGGGGTATGTATTGGTCGGTCAACGAACAACATCACTGAATATAGCATGTTGATAGAGCTTCTCTCTGATGCCATCGCACATGGCATATGCCAACTTATTGTCAGGCTAGACTCACAACTCATCATCCTACAGCTTACTGGTATCTATTCCGTTCGGAATCCAGCTATCTATCGTATGTTCCTAAGGGTCAGGATTTTGGAAAGGAAGTTTGATTCTATTAAATATCAACACATTTTTAGAAGCTTAAACACATTAACTGATTCATTAGCAAATTATGTTTTAGATAAACATTTGCAGCATTTGTGAAAGAGAAGCATGTTAAACATTTGCATCAAGATCATATAATTTAACCAAAGTAAAGCTTTGAAAATAAAAATAAAAAATAACTGTTTATAGTTTTTACAAAATGTTCTGTGTCTAGGACAAAATCAGTCATACGACCCAAAAACTCAAAAATGCAGGAAAGCACCCTAGACTAATGGTGCTGGTGATAACAAATCACCAACTGTGTGATCATACGTAAGAGCCTAGTCCATGGACTCAACACGTCAGTGGTATGGCACTATAATCTCAGAGGTAATTTGTCGGTCCTCACATCATGAATACCGAGGGTGAGAGCCTCGATTTGATCTTGCAATATAGCAAGGGTCTCGGCTACATCCAGATCATGAAGGATAACCTTCCCTACAACCTCTCTTGCTGGAATGGCAGCTGCTATCTTCGGGCACGTTGTTCGCCACACTAGTCCAATATCTGCACAAGTACATGGGTTTGATTAGTCTCTATAACATTTAAAATAAACACAAGAACATTATAAAAGCAATAAACAGAGATATGGTCAGATATTTTACCTATAATGCCCCACTACTCACCAGCCGGCAGCACCAAATCTAGGTTGCCCTGGAAATCCATCCTGACATATGGATACTTGGCATAAACCATCTACTGAGATTTTAATCATTCAAAGAAGGCATCAAAGAATGAAATCTGCGACTGACCAGCATGTATGGCCATAAGATCAACCCATCTCTGCATCCATGGTCCTGTCGATGTTTGCACTCCAAGTGAAATGTACTGTGGCTGCATTCGTGGGATCTTCTCCAAGGCGAAAGCGGTCAGAACGGAACCATAACCAAAGTTCTTAGATCTTTAGCTCTTCACCTTGGTAAGTTGTTCTTTTATCACCAGAAGTACTGCATCACACCAGTTGAATACCTTTGATTCAAGGCATTCCAAGGCACACTGCATACAAGACCTGTTGGCCAAGTGAAGATCCGCGCTACCAGCAAATCTAGCAAAGGTGAATAAGATGGTCCTCAAGGAGTGGTCAATGACTTCTCAAATATTGATCTTGCCGTCTCTGCTCGGCTGAGATCCATCTCTACAGAATCGGTGAATATAATCCCTCACGGATTCGCCCCAAGGGTGGAACCTGATAGTGAGACAGGGACACCACGCCTCGATAAATCGGTCAAGAAGTAGATATCCTCAACAGTCAAAGGGATGGATTTACCTCTTATATGGAACACTTGGTTGGTAGGATCCCATGCATAGAGAAGATATTGCAACAAGTTGATTTGTTGCCTCATGCTGGATATGCAGAAGAACTTGAGCAAGCCAAAATTCCGCAATGCATTCACCGTACCCAGATCATGTAAGGCAATCATAATCTCTTCTTCATGCTTGCGTTCACACCACGTAATGACCATCTTGCTTTGATGAACCTATAAAAAACAAATAAGAGAAAAATTAGGATCCTGATTAGGGCAAAAACAGGCAAAATTTCCATTAAAAATCAGTGCATAAACTTTCCTCCTTGCGCCCATCGCACCCTAGCTATGTACTAGGTGGGATGCATACTGTCTGGCCAATGGCCAACTTAGTATGCATCACACCTTTCAATTTGTACTAAGTGCAATGGGGAGAGAACGAACTGTTCAAACCCCAAAGCCCTAGAAAGATAGGAAAACATGCTCAGAATCAGAAAAGGAAAGAATGCAATTGAAGAGCTCAGGGTTAGATCCTACCTAGTCTAGACGGTGTTGAAAATAGTTTGCAGAATCTCCCAGAATCAGTTGATGAAAATCGAGAGGTAAAACACCTCCAAAGCTCCAATAATCCCAAATTTGAATGAAATGGTAAAATGAGAGGTAAAAACTACGTTTATGTTACTGTTCACGTAATTCAAGTAAGGTATTGGTTTTTTAATTGATTTTTCAAGCATGTATTTAAATTTATAATTATTTTGATGGAGCAATTGAGTAGGTAGTATAATCGTCAAGAGAGCATAGTGTTAATGGTGAATCGGACATCTCTGACTATTATCACGAGCAGGTTTACAAGAAGTTCAAGCTCATTAAAAAATAAACCTAGCAATGAGCAAATGTTCCCCTAGAGTTCAATCTCATTAAAACATGAACCCACCTTTCAGTAAATAGGCTTTGTGATCGCATTACTATCAGATTTTGAGCCTTGGTCATGTTCTTACAATCACCTCCACTTTTTAGCCAATCATACGTCTCCACTTGATTGTTTACCCTTTTGAGGAACAACTATGATGAGTGATTATGTTAGCCATCTTCTTTACACTACCATGATCAAAAAGTTCCAAACCTTACCTAGAACTAGCTGCTGCCTGAAAATATCATTCGTTCCTCAAAGATGACTCTCTTTTAAGCTCTTTTTAGACTCATAAAATATAAAAAGATTGTCGAGCAATTGGCCTCTCCAGCTCGTTAAAGTGATTGGAAGTGCCATCCCTCCTCTATATTTTAATCTTTTTGGACCTGAGGGATCATTACACAAAAATATCGAGCGCTTGTCCTTTTCAACTCGTTAAAATGATCGAAAAAGTCATCCCTTTCGTATTATTTATATTTTTTCGGACTTAAGGGATTATACTATGAAAAATGATTACTTGATTTTCCCTTCCGTCTCTTTTCAAACTCTCTAAAACTGAAAAGGACTGAGTTATCTTTGTCGTTAAACTCGTTAAAACAGTAGCAACAAACTTGTCCATTACAGACAAGACGGAGTTTCACTATCACTAGGCTCGCTAAAACATAGCGACAGGTTTGCCCAAAGGGAAAATTATAGAACAAGCATATGTTATCCTCCTCAAGCTTGACAAAAATAAAGAGGTACTGGTCAGCAATAACTAGGGAAAAATGCGATGAAAACTTGAAGAACTTCATTGGTAGCAGGTCGCTCTTAAACATGACACTTTCACTCCATCACCATGATTGAGTCGGGTTGGGTTATTCCATTCACCGGTCATATCACCATTGGTCCTCTGTGCCATCCATTTTTGGGGTTAATGCTACCAGTCCATTTCAGTGTTGCTGATATGTTCAAGAGAAGTCACTCAGAGAATTCACCAACCTAGATAACACCTCATCTGCTACAATACCTTCACGCTCCATTCTTTCATGACCACCATCCTGAACCTTGTATCATCAGATTGTTTTCACCTCCACAAAATCATTTGCTCCGTTCCGTGTCGTAGATGTGGGATTCATTAAGGCCCTCCTATGATGGGTCACTTCTTGTCGACTCCAGCTCATTATGCAAGAAGTCGACTTAGGAACAACCCTTTCAGTACTTTGAAGCTTGCATGCCTCAATGGAAAGTTTCTCACTTTTGGCGACAGGTTTTCATCAATGGCCTTCGACTGAAAGATTTTGCGTGGTGTTCAACATCGACTTATGTATTCACACCACGTGAATTGTACTATAGTACCTTGAGGGTCATCGTCATTATCGGTGATTCCTCTCATGCTTGTTAATAGCTTACATCATTGGCTAGTAATCAGGGGATGTCTTTCCATGTTCGACATCAGAACATATTTTCACATTGATCGACTTGTACTTTGAGTGAAGATTGAATGAATTTGAAGACCTCGGATCTAGTTTCATCCATCCGGGCTACGATATATTCAAGAAAATAAAGACATCAAATATACATCATAGTTGCATAGATAATCATCCAAGCTAAGGGATGCTAGCTCTACTAGAATCATCAGTCTACCAAACAGACGATTATCTATCCTATGTACATGAAAATGAATTTATAAAGATGAGCATGGGAATGCGCACCTCAGCTAGATCATGAAAATATTATTAACATAATTTATTGTATTATATCTTATTACAGGTCACCTTCTAGTTCGAAAAACCTCGGATCCTCATGATAAAGAATTTCACCTAACATCAGAAGATTTACAACCTCATGCTTTAGGGGGAAACTGTTATAGACATATTTGGGCACTACAACCCCAATCACATATGTCCATAAACCAAGGGCTTATAAAACCCTAAAATTTTTGTTTCATACCCTAAAGGAACAACTTCAGCTAATTACATCATTTCCCAAAAGTTCTCCCTAAAAAACTACTCAGAACTGGTCAAAACCGGACCATACAGACTGTTCCATACTGAGGGTGCGATGCATCTCACCTGTCACATACAAAGGGTGCGATGCATACTAAAAAGCCCTGTTGTAGGGTGCGATGAGCGAGAACAGACAAATGGCAGAGGCAATTTGCTAGGTGGAAACCGAGAGAATCTTCTAGAAACTACTCATTTGACACTTGCCTCTCTGAATTCGCCCAGGGATGAGTAAGAGATCATGAAATCTACAAGTGGAACCAAGAACTATCAATGAAATGACACTAATCAAAATCCTAGAAGCTGACTCACCCACCTGTAAATATCTATATATTAATCCCTCATCCTAGAGATCAGGAGGCGGGAATTTTGTATTTTGTAAGGAAGTGCTGTTGGTTTCTCTGTGAAACATTGTATTGTTGGGTGATCTAGTCTTTTCATGAGGTGAAGAGGGATTTCATGATGGGAGGATAGTGCTGGATTAGATAGCTAGGTTGTAATCCTCTCTTCTACTACTTCTATCAATAAAGCTATTTGAGTTTTCCTCCATATACTTGTATATTTCTGAATCTTGTATTGGTGTATGCATTTGTATGATTAATATATATATATATATATAATCATATATTGTTTATGGTTATAGATCTCTATGATTTGATGGCATTATGCTGCTTTAACTCTACAAGTGTTCTTTGAAGTAGGACAAGTGAGGAAGGAGCGATGAAACCTTTTCGAAGGAGGAAGGAAACAAGCAAGGAGACAAGCGAAAGACTGAGGTAGGTACTCTCTGCTTTTCTCTTATCTATCTCTCATAAAGGAAAACATGAGTAACTTTGGTTTGTTTGTTTCTAAGATAGCTACCTATCTTAGTGGGACTAGCAGCTCTGAATGGACATTAGTTTTCTTGATAACACAAGGCTAGGTAACCCTCGACAATTGAAGGAAAGGATCTTCATGGAGGTGGTGATGCTAGGGTATTACTTGCTCTAAGAATCCTATCAAGTATTTGTTGTCTTCCAAGTACTACCTCTTCACCAGTAAGATGCTTGGCTTTGGATAGGGAGGATAGCCTTCCCCTGGGAATTTTTAGGGTTGTAGGGGTAACCTCCAGGTCAAATCCAATGGCATATGATTCCTGGATTTTTCATCTTGAACACAAAGGATATTGAGATTTGGAGGCTACTAAATGCAGAGATGGGAGGTAGGGTGCTGAGGTGATGGATGGTTGGGTGTATGAGAATATCGGAGAGGGGTCTTGGAATGTAAAAGCCATCTTGATAGGGTGAGGCAGCCTGGTTCCCTAATCATGGAAGTGTACCCCAGAGGGAGGGCAGCAGTAAGGTGTATGCAAATTGTGTATAGATGAGATCGATGCAAATGAAATAGGAGAGAGGTGTGGATTAATTGAACAGTTTGTAACAACAAACTACCCTAACCTTAATACTTCTGGCTTGACTTTGAGTAAAGTTGGGAGGAATTTCTAGCTTCAGCAAGAACTTAATTATTGTAGAATACCATTCACAAGAAGCTAGATTTTCTGCCACTAACTACTTTCTCTCTGGTTCAACTGCTTTCTCTTCTTCTATCTGACCCTTTTCTGAATCTGTGCTTATGAGATTTATGTCCAATGTTATGCACTTTTGTTGAGCTAACAACCTGGCAAGACCCTGACCTCTAACAAGTTTGGTGGACTTCAGATTTATATTAAATTCAATCATCTTTGCAGTCCATTTAGCCCTTCTTCCATTAGCATCAGGCTGTGTTAGGACATCTTTTATTGTAGTATAGGGTACATATGCAATTATCTTGGAATGCAGAATGTGAACTCTAAAAGCTTTCAAAGATTTGATAAGAGCATATGCTTGTTTATAAATGATATCATACCTCAGCTCAACATCCCTTAATGTTTTGCTGAAAAATGCCATTGGATGCTCTGAGCCTTCTTCCTCTGCTTGCAATAAAACAACTGCAAGGGTGTCATTAGAGGCAAAAGAAAATATATGGAACTCCTTGCTGTAATCTGGACTATTTAAAGTAGGAGCCTGCATAATAGATTTTTTAATGGAATCAAATGATTTTCTTGCGGCACTGCTCCATTTGATCTCTAACCCATTTTTCAACATGGAGGTAATATGCTTCACAAGTTCTACAAAATTTGGGATAAACCTCCTCACAAAATTGATCTTGCCCATAAATGACTGGATATCCTTCTTTGATCTTGGCACAGACAAAGTTTGTATTGCTTTTACTCTTTCTGGGTCAATTCGAACACCTGCAGAAAAAACAATATGTCCTAACAACTTACCTTCTTCTAAAGAAAATTGTCACTTTTTCAGATTGACTGAAATCCCAAACATTATGCACTTCAGGAATTTTTTTTTCAAATGTTGCAGATGGATTTGATGGCTGCTAGAGTATACTGTTATATCATCAAGGTAGATAAGGACAGATTTATCCTTCTCTCCCATAAATCCTATATCCATAGCTCTCTGAAAGGTGGCTCCAACATTCATTAGTCCAAAAGGCATCTTAGCATACATAAAAGTGCCCCAAGGAGTGGTGAATGCAGTGTTCTCTTGGTCATCTGGATGTACAACAATCTGATTAGAGCCTAAAAATCCGTCTAGGAAAGACATCACTTTGGCCCCTGAGACCTTTTACAGCAAATGCTCCATCTTGGGTAGAGGATAGTTGTCTTTCTTAGAGAATTTGTTTAAGTTTCTGAAATCAACACAAAGTCTGATTTCTCCACTTTTCTTCCTCACCACTACTAGGTTGGCTACCCACTTTGAATATCTGAGGGAACTATGATTCTGACAGCCAACAACGTTTTTATTTCTTTTTCAATCATAGGGAGGAGCATAGGATTTATTGGTCTTAGCTTCTGTTTGAACGGTATGGTGTCTTTCTCTAAAGGGATTTTATGCTGGATGATCTTTTTATCATATGTTTTCAGGTCACTATATTCCCAGGCAAAGACATCAGCAAATTGCTTCATTAAGTTGCAGTATTCAGAACTTTGATCAGCAGATTGATGAGTGGATAGGTTTATATATCTAGGCTGACCTAGACTCCCTATATCATGTTTACAGACTGCAGATTGGTCTTCCTTTTGGGAAGCCTTATAGGGCACATCATTTCGGTCAAACAGTCGGACAATGCTATCTTTGCCAATTTTATTTCTAAGCTGGGATCAGGGATTTTCTTCTAAAGCTTCATTTTCTTGGTCAATTTGCATTTCAAAAAATTCATCAATGACCTGCAGGAACCTATTCACTTCATCATCATCTTCAAAAAATTTCAGGCAAGGATGGTCTGTATTTCATTTGGGCTGCATAAACTAGTCTGGGGGGAATGGGAGGGAAAAACATGCTAGCAGACACAGCAAGGGAATCAACAAGCTGATTTTTGGCTCTAGGGACATATGAGATACATAAATTATCAAAAGAGTCTTTGGGTCTCCATACCTCATCTCTGTATTCTTTCAGCCTTGGGTGCTTTGCTTGAAATGTTCAATTTACTTGCTGAATGATCAGATCAGCATCTCCAAAGACTTTTATATTTTTGATTCCTCTATCTTTAGCTGCGTTCAAACCCAATATCAGAGCCTCATACTCTGCTATATTGTTTGTGACTTGGAAGGCCATCTTAAAAGAGATTTGTGTGCTTTCTTATTATGGAGATACTAGCAACACCCCTGCCCCTGCAGTCTCCCTAGAGCATGCTCCATCAAAGAACATCTCCCAAACTTGACTTGCTTGCTCTTCCTCAGCCTAAACTATTTGTTTCCTGATCTACATGGAGGCCTTTTGAGATTCTTCTATTTGGAGAGTACATGCTCCAAAATCAATGTCCACAACATAAATGGGATGATTAGAAGGATTTTTTTCATCATTGATGATGTAGGCCAGTTGTGTGTTATGCTCTTAACCTACAAGAGGATACAAGAATACCAAATATGTGCAAAAATATACCCAAAACATAGAACAGTGAGAAATATCAGCAGGTATTTTATTGTTCAGAAAGTAATGTTCACTTTCCTCTTCGAGGGGGCAACCTCCAATGGAGCAAAGCTCGATTTCAAAATAAGACATGATGCTCCTTACAAGGAGTCTCTATCCTTTATATATGACTCATACATGCAATACCATGGAGCAATACCATGGTTCTTATTAATACCATCTATCTAATACCATGGCCCGTTTGAAACTAACTGTGGTCCCATCATTAAATGTGGGTTAACCACTTGCCATTATTAATATGGGCTTTATTGACTCTTTACTTAACTATAACTATGAATCAATCCTACTACACAAATAAGGGGGTTAGGGTGGGACCCTAACATGCCCTCCCCCTTAAGAATAGCATTGTCCTCAAGGATGAAGCTGTGGAAATTGCTGAAGGATAGTGGCTGGTTCCCAGGTTGCATCTTCCGGAGAGTTGTTTTTCCACTTGACGAGGACTTCCTTGATCATGCGGCCACGCAAGTGTTGTTCTTGTGTGTCTAGGATCTATTCAGGTTGGAGCCAGATGGACCCTTCTTCATCCAATTCAGGTAGACTAGCTTGAATTCTGCAGTTGTTCCCAATCAGTTTGTTGAGGCATCAGACATGGAAAACTGGATGGAATTTTGCAGTGGGTGGCAAAGCTAGCTTGTAGGCCACTTCTCCAATGTGTCGAAGTATTCGATATGGTTTGTAGAATTTTGGAGATAGTTTCTGACAACCCTTGTCTTTGAGTGATGTTTGCTTATATGGTTGCAACCTCAAAAATACCTTATGCCCTTCTTGAAATTGGTTTTCTGAGTGATGCTAATCTACCTGTTGCTTCATGCGGTTTTGAGCTTGTTGAAGATTCTCTCTAAGATGGGCTAGCATGGTTGTGTGGTTTTGTAGGAGTTGATCCACTGCTTGTACCTTTGAGCACCGCTTGATATAAGAAGTAGGGGAAGGAGGGAGTTGACCATAAATTGCTTCACAAGGAGTCAATTTGGTGGTGGCATGATAGTTGGTATTATACCACAATTCAGCTAGAGGTAACCATTGTATCGAAAGATGTTGCTTTTCTGAAGTGAAGCACCTAAGGTAGGTTTCTAGACATTTGTTGACTGCTTCAGTTTGACCATACATTTGTGGATGATAGGAAGTACTGAGTTTTAGTTGGGTACCTTGTAGCCTAAAGAGCTCTTGCCAAAAATTATTGGTGAAGATCGGGTCACGATCAGACACAATAGAAGTGGGCATGCCATGCAATTTGAAGATCTGATCCATGAAAGATTGAGCAGCCAAAGTCAGTGTAAAAGGGTGGGGTAGGGCACAAAAATGAGCATACTTGGAAAGTCGGTCCACAACCGCCATGATGACTAACGTGTTTCCTGACTTTGGAAGACCTGTAATGAAATCCATAGAAATTTCCATCCATATTGATGTCGGGATGGGCAATGGTTGTAATGTGTCTGGTACTTTGACTGTCTCCCCTTTATGGCACTGATAGACATCACATTCCGCTACAAATGTAAGAATGTCCTTTTTCATGCCTGTCAAAAAAAATGATCTTATAGTGTGAGCATACGTCTTCTGAAAGCCTAAATGTCCTGCAGTGGGGGATGAGTGCAACTCCGCCAAAATCCAGCTTTTGAGGGTGGATGTTGGTGATATTACGACTCTATCCTTATAGCGAAGAATCTCATTCTTCCATGAGTAGCCCTTGGTGGAAGTTGGATCCGCCTGCAATTAAGTAATGAGTTGGTAGAGCCAGGGATGTGAAAACCATTCCCTGTGAGCCTCTTCAATCCATTCTGGAATGGGAAGGGAAATTGCGAGCAGGGTACCTTCCTTCTCAAATTGGCAAGATAAGGCATCTGCTACAATATTTTCGTGCCCTTTCTTGTAAATGATCTCATAATCATAATCTTATCCTAGATATGGTCTGATCTTTTACCTATAATGCCCCACTACTCACCAACTGGCAGCACCAAATCTAGGTCGCCACGGAAATCCATCCCGACATATGGATAATCGGCATTAACCATCTACTGATAGTTGAACCATTCAAAGAAGGCATTAGAGAATGAAATCTGCTACTGACCAGCATGTTTGGCCATAAGAGCAACCCATCTTTGCATCCATGGTTCTATCGGTGTTGGCACTCCAAGTGAAATGTACTGTGGCTGCATTAGTGGGATCTTCTCCAAGGCGAAAGCAGTTATAATGGAACCATAACCAAATTTCTTAGATCTTTTGTTCTTCACCTTGATAAGCTATTCTTTTATCACCAGAAGTACTGCATCACACTAGTTGAATACCTTTGGTTCATGGCATTCCAAGGCATACTGGATACAGTACCTGTTGGCCAAGTGAAGAGCTGTGCTACTAGCAAATCTAGCAAAGGTGAATAAGATGGTCCTCAAGGACTAGTCAATGACTTCTTGAATACTGATCTTGCCATCCTTGCTCGACTAAGATCCATCTCTATAGAATCGGTGAATATAATCCCTCACAGATTCGCCCGCACGGGTGGAACTTAATAGTGAGAGAGGGGCACCACGCCTCGATAAACAGGTCAAGAAGTAGATATCCTCAATAGTAGAAGGGATGGATTTACCTCTTATATGGAACACTTGGTTGGTAGGATCCCATCCATATAGAAGATATTGCAACAAGTTGATTTATTGCCTCGTGCTGGATATGCAGAAGAACTTGAGCAAGCCACAATTCCGCAATGCGGTCACCGTACCCAGATCATGTAAGGCAATCATATCCTCTTCTGCATGCTTGCATTCACACCATGTAATGACCATCTTGCTTCGATGAATCTCTAAAAAACAAAGAAGAGAAGAATTAGGATCCTGATTTGGGCAAAAACAGGCAAAATTTCCATGAAACAATCAGTGCATAAACTTTCCTCCTTGCGTGCATCGCACCCTAGCTATGTACTAGGTGGGATGTGTTAGTGTCAGCCTTTGTAGCCTTCCTTCAGTGATCAAACATGCTCTTACAAAGTGATTTTAAGGTGTCAGGGTCAAATTTTGTCATTTCAATAAGTCTTCAAGCAAAATTTGGTCACTAGGCATTAGGTCTAGGGTTTGTTTTCACTATTTTCAAAATTGTCCAAATGTCGGTCCATGTCACCATTCAGCCGAGTCTATCATCATTCAGAAGGTTTTTATCATCATGTCAGGTTCCATTGGGTCATTTTACACCTTGTTCATGCCTCAGTTGCGCGTAGGCAAGGTTCATTTCCCTCTCCTAGGGTTTTGAAGGCAATTTCTCTTGAATGGTCAAATCATTAGCAAAACTTGTATCCTGATGTTCATACACTTCCCTTCATTAATGTACCTTATTAACACATCCATCACTAAGATCCCCCTTCCTCATTTTTCAACAAACCCTGTTTTTTCCACAACTTGGCAATTTTCTAGGCTAGGCTGTGTTTTTCCCTTTTGGCCCTTCCCCTCATCAATTCTCTAAGATTCCACTTTCCCTACTTCCTAACATCCCTCGCCTACTTCCAAAATTCCCCAAGAATTTAGAGCCCCTTATTCCCCTTCATTTTCGCTTCATTTTTCAGACAAATCCTGTTTCACGCATCGGAATAGTTTCACTCAAAAGATGTTCCAGAGCAATCAAAGATGAATTTTGAAAAACTGAGAGTAGTTTTGGTCCAAAAAGCCAATGGAAGAAAAACCTCCTTCACGTTTTATAACAGGGTCTGGTTTAGAGAAATGTTCAAAAATACAATCACTTGGGAGAATTGATGCACCTCTGAAGTGACCTTGGGAAAATCAAGTTTTCTCCTAGCTTGGTTGGCCAAATAACTTTCTTGATGAGTCAAAGGATAACTAGACAAAAATATATTTCCAATTAACTATCATGAGCTCAATTTGGAGTTGAGGAAGGCATTCAAAAGTTGACTGCAACAGCACTCTGCCTTGAGGCAGTGTCATTTGGCACATTTTGACCAGTCTTGGGAGATTTGATTTTTCACAAGGAAAATGAACTCCAAATTGAAAAATTTTGGTTGGTTTGGAAAGTAGACTCAAATAAATTTCCAACGAGATATCCTTCGTCTAATTTCGACACCGAGAAGGCCTCCAATAGCCTCCTGCAAAATTCACTATGTGGCGCGCGGCGCGTTGGGCAGGCGCGCGACGCATTGAGTGCGCGCGACGCATTGGGCAAGTTTTCACAGTGTAAAAATACACTGGCACGACGCATTGAGTGCGTGCGGCATGTTGGGTAGGCGTGCGGCATATACACCCAACAAGCCCAAAAACTTCAAAATTTTGCTCCAAAATTGCCCAATATGCTTGGATCATCATTTGTACAAATGGGTTGAGCTTCTCTCATAGCTTTTCGTCCAAATTTTGATGGTTGTTTGATGGTATTTGTTGTATGGTGAATGTTTAAAGAAAACATATTTGGTAAACTTTACAAACTCGTGAAGAAAGTTGCAACACATACCCTATCCCAACAGTCTATCATTTCCCTTTGGCACACATTTGGCATTGAAACAAGACACCAGGTTCTCATTTTTCATTCTCAACAAACCAAACATACACTTGGCATAGACTTTCAACACCATGGAGGCGGACATCGATGCATTATATGACCAAGACAAAGATTGCACCAATGAACTGCATGCACCAGGAAGACACTGAAACAGAGTAAAAGGCAAGATCGGCTCCGAATCTTGGCCGAAGCTTATTTGGCTGAGCATGGCACTTGATGAGGCACCTTCAACCCAGATTTCAAGGAATTTGGAGAAAATTTTGTCATTTTGAAATTTTTTGCCTGCAAAACACGTTTTTCAGCTCAACGTGTAGCGCGTCGACGCGCGCTTATGATTGGGACACTTGTTGGAGGAAAAATTTATATTTTTGGGTTTGTCATGGTAAGTTATGCATGCTCAGCTATTTCCAAAGAATTTCATCAAGTTCTGGGTGATCAAAAGGCCCAAAACCACCATGAGAATCACCTTTCTGCCACCTTTTGCACCAGCAGGAAGTACTTCCGGGAGAATGACATTTTGAGGGGGCAAATGAGCTCCAAATTGAGAAATTCCACTTGGGATGGATAGCAGACATCCAGGGCTTTCCAACCAGCTATTGTGAGCTTGATTTGGATGTCGAGAAGTTCCCAAAAAGTAGGATGAAAGGCACGTAGCGCATAGAGCTCAGGCGCGCGGCGCATAGGGATGTTTGGCCAATTTTTCATCTTTCAGCTCAGAATTTCGGCCAGTTGAACCAATTTTTTTTGTGGATGAAATTTTTGAGTTATCTTGATATAAATTTATGATTGGCATGTAACTTGGACTCAATTTTACCTATTCTAGATGATTCATTCACAAAATAGTAAAAATTTAATGAATGTATCAGTTTCCCCTCTTTTAGAAGCAAGTTGTTTTGGATGCCTAGATTTTAGTTCCATGATTAGAATTAGTTCAAACTACTCCTAAAAGGAGGAGCTCAACCCCTAGAGGCATGGGAAGGGGTTAGGATGGTCTATAAGATGTATTTTCTCGGTCATTTTCAGGGGTTGGAGAGGTTGGACACTTGGGATTTCTTTGGCATACTATTGTACATATTTTCTCTGCATTTTTGGCTAAGGAAAGACCAAGGTTTTGCAGCATTGTTTGGGATCCATGTGGATTTATGTTTTGATGGTGTTCTTTTTTCAGTAATTGTAAGTTGTTATGTATATCATTTTCCTTCTTTCATCTTCTACAATTGAACAAATGAAGTGTTAAGGTAGAATCCATAATTTGTTATGCTTTGCCTTTAAGGTTGTTTGATTTTCCATGTTTTCATCTGTTTATGGAGAATCCTTGAAAACTTCTTTCTCTTGTTAACTTCTCACCAATAAGATCTAGCCATTCATTCTCTTTAAAAGAATCAAGACGATCACCTTCCTTGCCCCAATCGGACCTTTGCAAAAACTGTGTCTCATCCCCGCACCCAAAATTGCCTTTCCCTTTGATTCAACAAAAACCCTAAAAACTCAAATCAAACCTTTGTACTTCATACCTAGCCTAAAATTAGCTTCTATTTAAGTCATCTCAAGTCTCATCGATCATCTTTTACCGAGATTGACCCGGAGAGAGCCCTCTCCTGTCCTCGTAGGGCTAGCTACAAGGCTGAGCGTGGTTTGATGTAGCCTTCAGTTTTACCTTATTTCAGCCTAAGGTAGATTTGAGTGTTAATAGGATGCATACTAATTGGCCAATGGACAACTTAATATGCATCGCACCTTTCGATGTGTACTAAGTGCAATGGGGAGAGAACGAACTGTTTAAACCCCAGAAGCCTAGAAAAATAGGAAAACATGCTCATAATCAGAAAAGGAATGAATGCAATTGAAGAGCTCAGGGTTAGATCCTACCTATTCCAGACGGTGCCGAAAATAGTTCGCAGAATATCCTGGAATAAGTAGATGAAAATTGAGAGGTAAAACACCTCCAGAGCTCCAACAATCCCAAATTTGAATGAAATGGTAAAATGAGAGGTAAAAACTACATTTATGTTACTGTTCACGTAATTCAAGGTATTGGTTTTTTTACTCATTTTTCAAGCATGTATTTACATTTCTAATTAGTTTGATGGAGCAATTGAGCAGGTAGTACGATCGTCAAGAGAGCATAGTGTTAATGGTGAATCGAACATCACTGACTATTATCACGAGTAGCTATACGCGAAGTTCAAGCTCATTAAAAAATAAACCTAGCAATGAGCATATGTTCCCCTAGAGTTCAATCTCATTAAAAAATGAACCCACCTTTCAGTAAATAACCTTTATGATCGCATTAGTATTAGATTTTGAGCCTTGGTCGTGTTCTTACCATCACCTGCACTTTTTAGCCAATCATACGCCTCCACTTGATTGTTTACCCTTTTGAGGAACAACTACGATGAGTGATTCTGTTAGCCATCTCCTTTACACTGTCGTGATCGAAAAGTTCCAAACCTTACCTGGAACCAGCTGCTACTTGAAAATATCATTTGCTCCTCAAAGACGAGTCTCTTTTAAGCTCTTTCTAGACTCATAAAATATAAAAATATTGTCGAGCAATTAGCCTCTCCAGCTCGTTAAAGTGATTGGAAGTGTCATCCCTCCTCTATATTTTAATCTTTTTGGACCTGAGGGATCATTACACAAAAAGATCGAGCGCTTGTAATTTTTGGCTCGTTAAAGTGATTGGAAAAGTCATCCCTTTCGTATTATTTATATTTTCTCAGACTTACGGGATTATACTACGAAAAAGGATTAATCGATTTTCCCTTCCATCTCTTTACAGACTCTCTAAAACTGAAAAGGACCGAGTTATCTTTGTTGTTAAACTCGTTAAAATAGTAGCAACAAACTTGTCCATTACAAACAAGAGGGAGTTTCACTATCACTAGGCTCACTAAAACATAGCGATAGGTTTGCCCGAAGGGAAAATTATAGAACAAGCATATGTTATCCTCCTCAAGCTTGAAAACAGTAAAGAGGTACTGGTCAGGAATGACTAGGGAAAAATGGGATGAAAACTTGAAGAACTTCATTGGTAGCAGGTCGCTATTGAACATGACACTTTCACTCCATCACCATGATTGAGTCGGGTTGGGTTATTCCGTTCACCGGTGATATCAGCATTGGTCCTCCGTACCATCCATTTTTGGGATTAGTGCTACCAATCCATTTCAGAGTTGCCAATATGTTCAAGAGAAGTCACTCAGAGAATTCACCAACCCAGCTAATGCCTCATCTGCTACAATACCTTCACGCTCCATTCTTCCATGACTGCCAACCTGAACCTTGTATTATCAGATCGTTTTCACCTCCATAAAATCATTTGCTTCGTTCCTTGTCGTAGATGTGGGATTCATTAAGGCCCTCCTACGATGGGTCACTTCTTGTCAACTCTAGCTCATTATGCAAGAAGTCAACTTAGGAACAACCCTTTTAGTACTTTGAAGCTTGCATGCTTCAATGGAAAGTTGCTCACTTTCGGCGACAGGTTTACATCAATGGCCTTCAACCTTCAACATCGACTCATGTATACACCACGTGAATTGTACTGCAGTACCTTGAGGGTCATCGTCATTATCGGTGATTCCTCTCATGCTTGTTAATAGCTTACATCATTGGCTAGTAATCAGGGGATGTCTTTCCATGTTCGACATCAGAACATCTTTTCACATGGATCGACTTGTACTTCAGGTGAAGATTGAACAAGTTTGAAGACCCCAGATCTAGTTTCATCCATTCGGGCTATGATATATTCAGGAAAATAAAGACATCAAATGTACATCATAGTTGCATAGATAATCATCCTAGCTAAGGGATGCTGGCTCTACTACAATCATGAGTCTGCAACACGGACGATTGTCTATCCTATGTACATGAAAATGAATTTATAAAGCTGAGAATGGGAATGCGCACCTCAGCTAGATCATGAAAATATTATGAACATAATGTATTGTATTGTATCTTATTACAGGTCACCTTCTAGTTCGAAAAACCTCGAATCCTCATGATAAAGCATTTCACTGGACATCAGAAGATTTACAACCTCATGCTTTAGGGGGAAACTATTATAGACATATTTGGGCACTACAACCCCAATCACATATGTCCATAAACCAAGGGCTTATAAACCCCTAAAATTGTTGTTTCATACCCTAAAGGAACAACGTCAACTAATTACATCATTTCCCAGAAGTTCTCCCTAAAAAACTACTCAGAACTTGTCAAAACCGGAGCATACAGACTACTCCATGCTGACGGTGTGATGCATCTCACCTGTTACATGCAAATGGTGTGATGCATACTAAAAAGCCGTTCTGTAGGGTGCGATGAGCGAGAGAAGACAAATGGCAGAGGCATTTTGCTAGGTGGAAACTGAGATAATCTTCTAGAAACTGCTCATTTGACACTTTCCTCTCTAAATTTGCCCAGGGATGAGTAAGAGATCATGAAATATACAAGTGTAACCAAGAAATATCAATGAAATGACACTAATAAAAATCCCAGAAGCTAACCCACCCACCTGCATATATCTATATATGGATCCCTCGTCCTAGAGATTAGGAGGCAAGAATTTTGTATTTTGTAAGGAAGCGCTATTGGTTTCTCTGTGAAACATTGTATTGTTGGGTGATCTAGTCTTTTCATGAGGTGAAGAGGGATGTGATGCTGGGAGGATAGTGTTGGATTAGACAGCTAGGTTGTAATCCTCTCTTCTTCTACTTCTATCAATAAAGCTATTTGAGTTTTCTTCCATATACTTGTATATTTCTGAATCTTGTATTGGTGTATGCATTTGTATGGTTAATATATATATAATCATATATTGTTTATGGTTATATATCTCTATGCTTTGATGGCATTATGTTGCTTTAACTCTACAGGTGTTCTTTGAAGCGGGACAAGTGAGGAAGGAGCGGCGAAACCTTTTTGAAGGAGGGAGGAAACAAGCAAGGAGACAAGCGAAAGACTGAGGTAGGTACTCTCTACTTTTCTCTCATCTATCTCTCATAAAGGAAAACATGAGTAACTTTGGTTTATTTGTTTCTAAGTTAGATACCTGTCTTAGTGGGACTAGCAGCTCTGAATGGAGACTAGTTTTCCTGATAACACAAGGCTAGCTAACCCTCGACAATTGAAGGAAAGGATCTTCATGGAGGTGGTGATGCTAGGGTATTACTTGCTCTAAGAACCCTGTCAAGTGTTTGTTGTCTTCCAAGTACTACTTCTTCACTAGTAAGATGCTTGGCTTTGGATAGGGAGGATAGACTTCCCCTGGGAAGTTTTAGGGGTGTAGGGGTAAGCTCCAAGTCAAATACAACAGCATATGGTTCCTGGATTTTTCGTTTTGAACGCAAAGGATATTGAAATTTGGAGGCTACTGAATGCAGAGATGGGAGGTAGGGTGCTGAGGTGATGGATGGCTGGGTGTATGAGAATATCGGAGGAGGGGCTTGGAATGTACAAGCCATCTTGATAGGGTGAGGTAGCCTAGTTCCCTAATCATGGAAGTGTACCCCAGAGGGAGGGCATCAATGAGGTGTATGCAAATTGTGTATAGATGAGATTGATGCAGATGAAATAGGAGAGAGGTGTGGATTAATTGAATAGTTTGTAACAACAATAGATGAGGTGATAAAGGGAGATATAGTAGACATACATGTGGAAAAGACATCTCCCTAAGCCACCCTGGATCGTGTTAGCGGAGGGGATGATGGCTGGTTAGGTGTCTTCCCATGCTTCTTTGTGGTTCCTTTCATGGAGTCCACCTTCACCGGCTCATGTGCCTTATTTTGTTCCTCTAGATTATCCTCCTCAGTCAGCTACTATGTATGGAAAGTTGGAATGCGAAATTCCTTATTCCGAGCCTCTTGTTTGTCCTTGCGGTTCAACAGAAAGTTCTGAAGAGATGTCCGACCTTGGGACATCTGCGACACCGGTAGTGGACTGCCTCACAGTCCAATAGCAGCTTTCGAGTGAAGGATATCCATTGAATGGTAATATGTTCCTACAATCCTCCTATGGTGTCTAAGTGCACCAATATCCTCACATAAGCCATAATCCCTGTGGACTGAAATGATATATCATATTCCATATAGGAATTGAATGAGTTCCTGATCCTTTTGAATATATCTTTCGACTAGAATTGCAGCGGCAAGCCAGTTTGCCTGATCCAAATAGGACCTACCCCAATATGTTTTGTCTCTGGGTCAAATAATGGCGTCCATCGCTTCAATAATACAGGGGCCTGCTCAAAATTCCAATAGGAAGACAGAACCCAGTTTGTGTGTTCCGGTCTGGCAAATCTCAGTGCAAACCATCCACACATGAATGTTTGTACAAAGGGAATATCAGCCAAATGGTGACACCAAATCTCTGTTACCCATGTCTTCAAGCGTGCCGTAGTGTTGTTCTTGCCCCTGATTTTGCCAACCAAAATTCGATCTGCAAAGTCCATAGTGTCACCCCACTGAATATCCTCCCCAAGCCTCAGGATAATGTTCTCCGCTATGGACTTAAAACATTTATGCTTCTTTAGGGGACGAGACTTACCTACAGATGGGTGACGTTCCGAGCCTCTTTCAATGTCCTCTGTAACATCCACTATAGGGTTAGGTTTTGCAGGAATGGCATTTGAGAGCAGTGGTATGGTCATGAAGTTACCGGATGGGGGGTTAGCTGAATTATGGGGATTCAGGGGGATTTGTACTCGAGCATCAACAGTAGTAGTGAGAGTAGTGTGGGTAACCGAGAACAGTGGAGGCTCCAAAAGAGGGCCAACTTCATCTAGGCAGGGGTTAAGACAACACGAGATAAACCCCTGGGTAGTTGGTAATGGGAGAGATGAGGAGAGAGCCGACCAACTTGGCGGGTCATCCAGGAGGATAACCACAAGGTTAAAAGGTCTAGAGAACTGAGGAGGCTCAACTATGGTACCGAAGAGGGTGTCTCTATAGGGTAGCGTTCCCTCTGATGCTGTATGCATGGATGTCCAGATGGATCCCTCCTCTAGCGGGTCTTCTGAGTAATCCACTAGGTCTAAGTCCATAGCACTAGTTGCCAGTGGAGCAGTAGTAATCCGAGATTAGGGTAATACCGCGAGGGTGGTAACCGACAGTGAGCATGGGAACGATGGAGGAGCAATGCTATCGAGTGAGTAGAATTGGTGGGAAGGGAGCAGGTAGCGGGTAAACGAAGGGGTATCGCGGTGGGATTTTTATCACCCCAATAAACTCTCCTAGGTTGTATCTCAAAGATGCTCGGGAACATTACAAACTCAACTTAATGTTGGAAATGGATGAATGGAAGGAATGATGCTTGTTCAAGCCATATAACCAATTCTACTATGCTTAACTCCAGACATGGGTGAACACCCCCAGACTATAATGCTTTAGACCACCAATCACTCACAGTTTAAGGAATAGGTGAATATGGAGAATACTGACCACCTCAGTAGATGCAAAAGGCCATGTGATGGCTCGATGCAACTAGTAAAAATGTCTGCAAATCTATTTCCTAATGCACAGACATGATGACATCTCTCTGGCACTAAAATAATAGAAACCTGCATAACACATTCAATGATACATACTAGATTCTAACACAGAGGTGGGATGACAGCCCCTCTAATGCTAAATATCAAGAACACATGAATAAATGCATAACAGGCACAACCTAGAACAGAGAAGAAGTGGAAAGTGAGCAATTAACATCAAAAGAAGCTTGTATTAGCTAAAAATGAAGACCAGATGCTACAAGTGTCAAAGTAGTTACAGTCTCCAGAAGTTGAACCTTACATCAAAACCAGAACCATCAACCATCATCATCGATTACATCTATGTTATGGGTATATATAGAGTTTGTTTACAAAAATGATATGATATTCTAATGCATGGAGGGGTCATAATGGGCCACCAACCACATTAACTATCTAAAATGGGCCTTTGCTATGATCTACTACTTCAATGAATGAACTTGATCTTCTCCGATACTCTGAAGGATGAAATTTCTTAAATGCTGGATGTAAATTTCTTCTTTGGCGTCGTCCTTCTCGTCCTTCAGCCATACTGTTCAATGAGGTAGTTGAAATTATGCTATAAACAGTACCAGGGACTGATCAGGCTCGACCTTCAGATGCACAGAGCAGTTAAAGAACTTAGACTTCATGGCGTGCAGACGAACAGAATGGAGGTAAAAAGCTGGCCGTCAAATCGCACAGATCAACGGTGGAGATCTCATGGTAGGAGAAGGAGGGAGGTACGTGAACGAGACAAACGCAGGCCATTGGATCTAGGGTAGTAAATCCAATGGTGATCGGGGTCGGAAGTTACGCGACAGATAACGAGCAAGAACAGTGGTTTTGGGTAGCGGGCGGTATTTATTGCACCTCCTTTGGAGCTACGGCAGTATTCGTACGTGGCCCCACGATCACGCTTATCACATGACGTGTGTCGGATGGCATAGGATGATAACCACTTTCCCCGCGGGTTAGCATGCGGGTAAGTCTCAGCTGTGGGGACAGCGAATGACATTGGATTCCTGTGATGGACAATTGAACAACGGAGATTAATGCACATGATTTTTGATTGATGCGATAGGGAAAGACTATGTGGAGCATGCGGTTATATGGATAAGATCACGTTATGGAGTTTTAAGTGCCCGAGGCTTAAAGAAAAGGGGTTTATGCCAAGCAGTTAAGAAAAAAAAAGTGGCAGGAGGGTAAGAGATGGAGAAAGATGACTAGCCAAGAATCCTTCTACACACAATCAAGCAGACTGAGCCCGTCTCTGACCTTAAGAGATGATCTTTGTATAGCAGAGCTAACACTGGCTCCTTCTGGGGATGAGATCCTCCCTGTGAGGTCTCAAGGACCTGTAGATCAATGCCTTCCTGAAAAACAAATTAGCAAAATTCCTAGTGTTCCATTAGGCATGGAGTCTAACTGATCCTACATTAAAATTGATAAAACAAAATATTTACAAATTTAAGGCCAAAATACCTTAAATCACATAAATTTTCAAAAACCGCCCATTAACTGGGACATCAAAAGCTACTTCTCCTCCCATGATTTTCAGCATGAAGGTGTTATTCCCTTGGATCTGAGAAATAACAAAAGGCCATGTCCAGAAAGCATCAAATTTTCCATCGTTGCCTCTCTTTTCTTTCAATGCATCCCACTTCAGAACCAAGTCTCCAACCTGAAAATCATCTACCTTTGTCCTTCTGTCAAAAGCTTCCTTGATCTTTTTGTGATGTGCTGCAACCTTTTCAACCAATTGTTCTCTGATTTGATGTACCTCTGCTAAATCTCTGATTCTTCGTGCCATGTCTTCTTCCTCATTTTGTTCTGATTGCCAGAATTTTAACATAGGGAGAGTAAGCTAAATTGGAAAATTTGCCTCTGTGCCATACACCA
>APFE030920629.1:263836-347100 GCA_000404065.3 Pinus taeda | reverse complement strand
ACTTCACTTTCATATAGATCGAGCTTTTGAAACAATAACCCAATATTTCAGATCTTAAGATATTCAACCCAAAAGCATACTCAAGCCAAATGATCTCCTTTGCTTTATATAGGCAAGCTCTTCCTCAAATCATGGACCATACCACGGGCCAAAACCATAACAAACCAATACCATCAACTCAATACTAGGGATCAACACGTCTGTCGAGATGCCATGGTCCAAAAACCATAGGTTCAAATTCCAAGGACTAACTACCATTGACCAAAGGTAAGTTTTCCCACATGAAATAAACTTTTCTCTGCATAAAATTCCGTGAACTTTTCTCCACATGAAATAAATTTTTATAAACTTTTCTCTGCAAAAAATTCCATGAAATTTTCTCCTGCGTACTTCTTAATTCTCATCATATTGAGAGCCATGCCATGGGTGTTGACATCAAGTACAACATCTGTAACATATAACCATACCAGAAACATAATGCCAACACCATGAAGATACAAAGGCCGACTTGATACGAGGGGCTTTTTCGATGAAAGTGAGGGCGTGGGGAGGTCGGCTTGGCAAGCTACGACCCCCCCCTCCAACGCATATATATTGGAGTGCATTGGACTTCATTTGATGAACACACAATCGCTCATTCACTCATGTAGAGAGGTGGAAAACTACAAGGTGGACGCACAAGAGAAGGAAGGTGCAGATTTGGAGGATGCGCCCATTCTTGGGCGAGGCCGCACGTAGTTAAGCGTTCTTCTTGGTCTAGGGTGAAGGCGCGGGCAGCTACGCCCGGTGGTTGGGTGAGGCATGCACAGTGTATGTGTGGCACCCGATTTGTGCGAAGGTGGGCCCGACAGTGGGAACAGAGGAGCGCCCGCTTTGTGCGAAGGTGCCTGATGATGAAACGGAAGAGCACCTAGTTTGTGCAATGACTTGGCACGAGTTTCTTGGCGACTCGGGTGAGCGCTCGCCCGTCGTGTAAGTGTGCACGGTGACTTGGTGAAGTGTTGAGATTGTGAACGGAGGTGTGTCTCGGGTAGAGGCATGCGTGTGTGGTGACTTGGAGGTGCACCCGAGTTAGGCAAACAACACGATCGTGCGACGAGGTGAACGAAGGGTTGGTGAGTCGTGCGGAGGTGCCGACGAGCTGGGCAACTGAGTTTGCCGAAGTTGTGAAAAATTGGCTGTGTAAATTTGGGGTTTCCCAAGATTTAACTTGTGCATTGTAAAAGTAAATATTGTGTAATATATTGATATCGGGCAAACTCATATTGCAGGGAGTTGCCCCTCCCTTTATACTGTTGTGCATTTCTCTTGTATAATGCTATTGATAATGAATGTGTATGGGTGTTCATTGTTATAAAGGCACATTAATAATACTTGGTAACGAAAATAAAACTAAGTATGGATTGTTAAGGCGTAGTCTACAATCGTAAGTATTGGTGAAAAGAAAACTGTTGGTAGTGCCGCACCTCGCCTAGCACGGTTGGAAGACTACCGTAGGCTTGGGGCATGACAGTTGGTATTAGAGTTGGCTGATGACTGGGTTGATGATGAAGTGTTCATTCCACTACACTACCGTGAGTTGGTATCAGAGCTCGGTTGGAGCTGGTGTAGAGCAAGGGTGCTCGTAACAAAGTGACAGTGGAAGCAAGTACTTGCAGGTGAAGGAAGCTGGTTTCACACAGGTGGAACAAGGGCTGGTTCATGGTTGCAGGGAACTTGGTGAAGCTAGTGAATGGTGAAACAGGTTTAGCAGAGGTGAAGCTTAGTGCTTGGGCCAAGCTGAACGACAAGGCATGGCAGGTCTAGAAGAATGTGAAGGGAAGCTCTTGCTTACCTTATACAGGTTGAAGCGGATGAAAGAGAAGAATCCCCGGATTCGAGAGAAGCTTGCAGTCTTGGAAAAGAATGTTGAAGACGAACTTCTTCAACTTGGGTAGACAATGGAGCAAGATGAAGTTGCAGATTGTACAAACAAGGAAGAGGAAGTCGTGATAGTTGAAGATGTTGCAGACATGATCATGATGGAGGATGAACTTGAGATTGATCAAGTTGGACCAGGATCGTGCAGTTTGGAGACATGGATGGATGAGGATACTCATATGGAGGAACCTCGTGATGATGATGAGGTAAGTATTGATACTTATGTTTCATTTGAGCATTTGGTAGATGGACCGTATGCAGGAAAGGGCAAAGTCAGTTTTCTAATGCTAGGGAGCATCTTACCATGGATGACTATGATGAGACCTTGTATGGAGAAGCAAGGATTGTTGATTGTTGCAGGACTTGTTGGGGTTGTTTGTGAACTTATGGTAGAAGGTACAAAGGCCTGTGACAAGGGTGGAACATGATGATCATTGCGGAGGAATGGGTCATGCTTTAGCCACATGGCTAAGTGCCCGACATGACTCATGGACAGATTGGAGGGCACACTCTTGGGTGGACTTCTCATGGCCAAGACCAAGAGCAAGTCTTGGTGGAACCTTTAGTGGGGGAGCTATGATGGAGAGACTCATGTGATGATGATATGGTTGGGTGACCGAGTTCACTAGACCAAAGATTGCAGACTTGGGTGAAGATGACCGATTGTTGTGATGGGTCTACTTGGTTGGACTACATGGCAACTTAGTCATGGACATCAGGTTGGAGACATGGAGCATGGCAGTCTTATGCAAGGACATTGTGTAGGATCACTTGTAGACATGTCATTTATGGGCATCCAATGAGGAGTGCCAAAGCAGAGATGTTGTGCAGGTGGATTTGCTAGTGTGACATGGAGATATTTTATGTACAAGTTGATGGAGAGGTTGTGCACTCTTGTACAACAAGGCCATGGACTTGGATGGAGTTGTGAGCAGACTATGGGGCATTCCTACTACATGGAGAGCTGAGGCATCTTGCAGATACCTTTGGGCCGAGACTTGTATGCTTGCTGAGATGCTGGTTGGAGATGACTCATGGAGCTCATGATGACATGAGATTGTTGTGACTTTTAGGGACTTCATATATGGTGGACTTAGAGGATCTGATGCATTGGGGAGCTGAGGTCAGAGACTTTGATGCAGGATGGGGTGCATACTTTCAAGTACATACAAGGGAATGGCTTGAAAGTGTGACTTGATGTGGAGGATCGATATGAGACACTTTGGAGTGATGGAGTTACGATGATGATGATGCCTTGGTGGCAACACTTGGGCATGGGTTGAGCCGAGACTTAACCACTTTTGACATATGGGAGCTATTTGATCTATGATCATGGGTAGCACATGGATAGATGAGATAGGTGTATGCTTGTTTCTATGGCCAAATTGAGGGATGACACATTACAGATATGATGGAAGTTGCTTCATGGACCTAGATGTGGCACACCGAGAGTTGGAGATTGATGAGTTGGTCTCTTCATATTGAGGAGGCACACATATGGATGATGTTGGGATAGAGGTGGCTGATTTCATGCAGCACATTGACACCAGACATCATGGACAACATGTTGCAGATGAGATGAGGACTACTTCATGGACCTGAGCATGGCTTACACTTATATGGATGGATTCTTGATCAAGTTCAGGATGTGACAGGATGTTCTGAGAAATGACTGATGGTGGCATGAGGATGTGCATTCTCATGGTTTGAGCGTGGCAGTTGGATTAGCTACCCAGCTAGTTCAGACATGGGAGTCGGCATGTACAGAGATGTGTTAGCATTGTGTTGGAGTATCATGGCAGTAGTTCACACAGGGACGACACATGATGAGATCGACACGAGATGTTGCAGTGGGAGTGGGAGATCGACACATGCCCACTTGTGAGAGTGCTAAGATTGTGGGCCCGTGTGTGGCGACTTGGAGGTGTGCCCGAGTTGGGAAAACAACACGATCGTGCGATGAGGTGAACGAAGGGTTGGTGAGTCATGCAGAGGTGCCGACGAGCTGGGCAACCGAGTTTGCTGAAGTTGTGAAAAATTTGCTAAATGTAAATTTGGAGTTTCCCAAGATTTAACTTGTGCATTGTAAAAGTAAAGATTGTATAATATATTGATATCGTGCAAACTCATATTGCTGGGAGTTTCCCCTCCCTTTATACTGTTGTGCATTTCTCTTGTATAATGTTGTTGATAATGAATGTGTATGGGTGTTCATTGGTATAAAGGCACATTAATAATACTTGGTAACGAAAATAAAACTAAGTATGGATTGTTAAGGCATATTCTACAATTGTAAGTATTGGTGAAAAGAAAACGGTTGGTAGTGTCGCACCTCACCTTGCACGGTTGGAAGACTATCGTAGGCTTGGGGCGTGACACCTTCCTTCACAGAGGTTGCTAAAAGTCCCTTCTTGCAATGGTTCTAAGGCTAGAATTTTCAATTTCTTGAAAATCTTGCTCTTCAGTTTGACTATGCACCTCAGCAAAGGCTACAGATGGTGATCCTGTGGCCTGAAGAGAACTAGTAGGCTGTCTAGAAGCAACTTTTCTAGGTCCTACTGAAGGTTGAGATTCTGCTTTCTTAATGATTTCGTCTATAAAGGTCGATCGACCAAAGGTCACCTGCCCCTTAACTTTGTCAGGCTTGGGTAGAAGTTTAGGATTCTTTTCTAGCTTTTTCTGCTTAGTCATGCACACAAATCAACTGCTAAGTTCTACCCAAACAAAACAGCAACAAATCTGAAGGAAAGTGGGCAGGGGAGTAAGGCTATTACATACTCCACACGTAGGTTCTTACATTCCATTTTTAAAACCCAATTCTTCCCTACCAGGCTCTTACACTACTCTGAAAAGAGACAAATGGCTACACTCTTTCCCCGGCAACGGTGCCAAAATGTCGAGTCGTAAAAAGGATCTTTTTCCCCTCTAATTACCTCACATTAGTTTGTCAATCTAGGAATGTTTTGTTATTTCAAAGAGTGTCTCAGTTTGAGGCTATCATTTTCCAAATTAATGCTAGTAGTATAGTGCTCAAAATACAAGAGTAAACGGGTGCTCAAAACAAGGTCTAATTATAGTAAAGCACCTTAAAGTTGAAATCATGCATTCAAGAAACTAGGCAATTTATCAGTAAAGGGTCCAGTAACAGTAACTCATCCCTCTGTAAACTGATGTAACTAAAGATAATCAAGGAATAGATCATCAATCTGGGAGCTAGACAACAAATGCTAATGCCCACTACAGTCTCAGACCGTTTTGCACACCAAAGCAATGATAGCACAAATAATAATGAAATGGAACAGCAGCTAAGTAATGTAATAGCAACCAATTCTTATAAACACCTTAATTGTCATAAATAAGTGCAGTAATCATATCCTACAGGAATCAAATAGCAATATTTATTCTAAGGAGAAATTGCACCGCACACGGAAATAGAACAGCAACTGATTAGCAATGAAATATAGAACAATACTCTGAGTGAAGTATGAGTACATGATAAACCAAGATGAATAACACACACAGCACGCTTTAAGAAAAGTAGTAATCTGATCTTGATACCACCAATATCAATCGTAGTTATCAAGAATAACAATTGTAGTCCATAATGGAACAGCAATGTCAGTTGAATCACAATCGCAATCAAATGTAAAACATAGATGAATATAGCGATATGAATGTTACAACACAGTTACTCTGTAGTTGAACAGCAACAGTATTATGCAAAGACCAGCAATATCATGTCAACAATTAAAGGAACAGCAATGCGTTGCAGAGTCGATATGATGTTTCTATCTCAGAAAATGATATTACCTAGTCTAACATAAATCAAATGTAACAAAGTTGTGATGTAAAATAACAGAACATATCAGATTACCGGACAAAGCTGATAAGTAAAACCACGCACAAACCAAAAGTAATAGTATAGGAGCAAGTGTTCCACCAGGGTCGGGCCCTTAGCCTCCAGGGACACACCACTTGAGGTTATTTCAGGATCAAAGATGAAACAGCAACCAGGTTTGTATTAATGCATTAAAACAGAATTACAGCAGATCACTTCTCAACGAGAGTCGATGATCAAAGTCTCAGATTCAAAAAAAGTTACATAGAAAAATGACCTTCCCCCCTGGGCTAACGGTGTTGCTCCTTTTTATAACAGCTAAGGTAGAGATGTCTAGAATGCAAAAATAGTTGAAGCAGCAATCCCTCAAGATCAAAGGATCCTGAGGGATTCGCCAAACTGTTAACTCTCGATTATCCATTTGCTTTCTTGCACTGAGTCGAGATCTCCATTTCCTTTCCTTGACTGATATGCTTTAATTTGGATCACCTTGTTTGCATGTGGTTCCCCACCAAAGGGACAACAGTTAACTTGGCCCTGTCTTTTTCCTTGGAACGACAGCCTTTCCTTTTTCCCTTTTTCTGCATGAAAAATGAAAATTACTAGTACTTTCGTATTGCATATTAATCCTGTAGATTTTGTCACGACTTCTCATTATCTACCTAGTTCATGATACAAAGATGTTACGAGTTCTAAAGAAAAGATGACAAAATGATCAACAAAAACATACCTTCTTCAATACTCCACAGCCTTGCCTTCCGAAATTGACTTTACCTGAAATCCATATACTTTTGATGTGCTTCCATGTCTACAAACCCAGATTGACAAGTAAAAAACCTACGTTAGTTTACTTAGTAAATTGACCTAACATTTTTGGCACCATTGTTAAGGAAGCACATTAAGATTTAATCAAAATAGGAAGCTTTAAATAAAAACAAACAAACAAAAAAAATTAAAAATTAAAAAAAAAATTAGGATTTTTCATTATGGTCATTTATTCCTAGATAAAGAGATGAAAATGGTAGATACACAAAACAAGACCCCCCAACTACTAAATCATTGGTAGAAGTAGGACTACCTCCATTTGAGTTAACTACATGAATTGTTGGAAAACCAACCTTGGAAGAGTTAGAGGAAAAACAACATTTAGGACAAAGGTTAGCACTTGTTGAAAGACAAACTTTGTTAGCTTATGAAGTAAAGAGAAAACAAAAAAAAACAGGAACATCTTCCATAGGAAACCAAAGAGAAATAAGAAAACCAATTGATCAACCTATTCTTGAACAAATAGATCAGCCTACCTTTGAAACTATTTCTAAACAAACAAAACAAGTTGAAAATACACAATCTCAATTTATTACTGAAACATTTGAAACTGTTGAAAAAGATATGGCAGAAGAAGGGAAAGGATCTAACATCCCAATACTCACTTCAAAAAAAAGGTTACAAAATGAAAAGCAACAAAAATAATGACAAAGAAAAAGGGAAGAAGAGAAGCAGAAAGGAAAAGAGAAGATGATGCCAGAAGAGAATATGATCATAAGAGAAGACAAGATGTAGAAATAGAAAATGATGAAGAAGTTACTTTTGGATTCCCAATTTTAGATACTAGGGAAATTCTTGGAGAGGAGGTAAAAATGAAGAATATTCCACCTTCTTTTTAAAAAAATTCCTATGGAATGTCTTCTGAAGATCCTGATTCATTCTTGTTTGAATTTGATATCTTATGTTGTACTTATGGTTATATTGATGATACGCATAAGCTTCATCTTTTTCTTGCTACTCTTAAAGAAACTGTATTAAAATGCTTTATGCAATTAGAAGAACACACTATTACTTCTTGGGAAGACATTAGGAAATTTTTTTCTTAAGTATCAAGCCTATTATAGGCCTAGAAATTCAAAAGAAGATATTTTTAGGATGTCACAACAAGAAGATGAGAGTTTGGAAGAATACTTAGAATGATTTCTTTACAACTTACAAAAATCCAAACAACATTCTTTAAATCCTGATACCATTCGAACAATTTTTCTCAAAGGAATACATCATGAGTATCTTGATATTCTCAATGTGATGGGAAAATGAGATATTTCATACTTACCATTCGATGAAATTGCTTAATTATGTTAGAACTATTCTAGAGGTAGAGCCAAAACAGGAAAAAGAGATATAACTTCAAGAGCTTCTAAATTAGAAATAAGAGGAGTAACAAGAATAGAAATAGGGAGTTTATTGTAAAACTTTAAAACTGATCTTTTGAGCACCTTAGGAACACAGGTTGATGTATTGAAAGAAAATAAGAAACAAGAAGAAGAAAAACAAATACTATCAATATTTTGTCCTAAGTGTAGGAAGAAGCATCCTGTACGAGAATGTCCTTTGGATAATATACATGTTTTGGACTTGGTACTAAAAATCATGTTACAAATGATTTTCCAATATTAAAAGAGTTGCAAGCAAGCCAACTAGAAGAAAATCAAGGATTTTATTATATAGCACCAAGAAGAGCTTGGCAACCATGTTTTACAGGTACATGTCAATATTTTCCTCAACAAATTCCCCAGAATTTTCAATATCAAAATTTATGGAGTGCTCCTATGCCATGGCAGGTTTGGCCTCCTCAGCAAAACCAAAATCAACCTTCACAAAGTTGTTGAGGATATGCTTATGGAGCCCAACCTCCCCAACAATTAAACCCTCAATAACCATATCAACAACAATATCAGTCTTATCCTCAATAGTCATATCAACATCCATATCCTCAACAACTATTTCCATATCAGCAATTCCAGCAATCCCCTTAATCAAATCCATTCACACAACAATCAATGTCTGCACTAACTCAACCTCAGTAGCTTCAACTACCTTCTAACCAACCACCACCCAGACCAACTCAATTACCAGCTCAGCCAGTAGCAAATCTGAGTAATAGAGTGGAAAGGCCAGCATATAATGTATAAGAAACAACATTATTTCCTACATATTCTATTCTTCCTATTCAAGACATCCGCTTGAGGTTTGGAAAAATTCTACCAAAAGGTTATCCACCAATCATAAAAGAACAAATTTAAGAAGGAGAACAATCTGAAAAATCGAATCCAAAGAATCAAATTCAGAAAAGTAAAACTATTATGACTCAAACACCACCTTTCCCAGAAAGGTTAGTAAAGCAAAAAACTTCAATTTCTCTTCCTTAATTTGATATCTTAGATGAATTAAAAAATTTTATGTCAAAATTCCTTTGTTGCAAGCTATCAAAGATATTCCAATATATACAAAAACAATAGAGGAATTATGTATTAAGAAAACTGGCAGTAAGAAAAAATATCCACCCACAATCCAAGTCATTGGTAAATTAGCTAGTCTCATGTCTGCAAAAAAAACAATTGAAAAGTATATTGATCTTGGGATACCTATGGTTACCATTTCAATCAACAATTTTTCAGTTCCTAAAACTTTAATTGATCTAGGATCTGTTATAAATGTCATGACAACAGAAACTATGAAGTATTTAAAATTGCCAAATATATGACCTACTACTACAATTTTAGAACTAGCAAATAAATCTAAAGTTTTCAGGAAGGAATACTTGAGGACATCATTGTTTCTTTGGATTCATGGGAGCACCCTCTAGACTTTCTAATCTTGCAACCAAAAAAAAAAATCTAGGAGACCATCCTTTAATTCTTGGCAGATCATGGTTAGCCACGGCATACGCCTTCATTGGATGCAGATCATGAAGAATGATCATAGCACATGGAGATGAAAGGAAACATATTACGCTCTATTCTCCTTCTCAATTCTCCTTCTTTACTATCATGGCCTGATGACCAACAAGAAGAAACTCAACCTATTTTAAGTGTTAATCAAGCCTTTAATTTTAGAGAAGAAGAAGAAAATGATGATTTAAAAGACCTTTTTATCTCAGAATGTGATATTTATGAGCAGCTACGAATAACGCAATATGAAGTTGCAAATCATCTTTTAAATCAATGTGTTCAAGAAAATTGTATTATTCAATCATTGCAGAAATCATTTGAAAGCATTTTTCTTGTCAGCTCAATTACCAATTGTCAAAGCAAAACCATTGAAATCAATCCTAGAAAGAATCTAAATATTGGTAATAATCTACAATCATCACAAGAACAATGAGTAATTGCATTGTTACAGAAATATTAAAAAGCTTTTGCCTGGGACTATACAGACATGCATGGAATCCATGTAAAAACATGTATCCATCACATTTACACAGATGAAACAATCAAACGAGTAATACAACCACAAAGAAGAATGAATCCAATGATGAAGGAGATAATGAAAGAGGAATTGCAAAAACTATTACAAGTAGGATTTATCTACCCCATCTCTAATAGTCAATGGGTTTCTCCCTTAGTTGTGGTTCCTAAGAAAAATGGAAAATGGAGAATTTGTGTATACTATAGGGAACTGGATAAGGCAACACTTAAGGATCATTTTCCACTACCATTCATTGATCAAGTACTAGACTCATTGGCAAGGAAAAATTTATTTTCCTTTCTTGATGGATTTAGTGGTTATAATCAAATCAAGATAGCATTAGAGGATTACGATAAAAATACATTTACTTGTCCTTGGGGACCATATGCTTATAATATTTTACCTTTTGGATTATGTAATGCACCTATTACATTTCATACATTTGATGATTGTTTAAACAACCTTGAAAAAGTTCTAAAGAGATGCATAGAGAAAAGCTTATCCCTTAGCAATGAGAAATGTTTTATGATGTTAACTGAAGGGATATTGTTGCAACACCACATTTATTCTTCTAGAATAAGGTATACCCAGCAAAGATACAAGTCATTGTAAACTTAATGCCACCAACAACACAGAAAGAAGTAAGAAGTTTCTTGGGATATGCAGGCTATTACAGAAGATTCATTGAAAACTTCAGAAAAATAGCTTTACCCTAGTTCAAATTACTTGCAAAATACATTGAGTTTCAATGGACTACATATTGTCAAAATGCATTAGAAAAACTGAAAGAAAAATTGTATATAGCACCCATTCTCAGAGGACCAAATTGGTCATTTCCATTCCACATATCTACTGATGCATCAAATACATCTATAGGAGCATCTCTATGACAAAAATAAAATCAATTTAACTATGCCATTTATTTCATTGGCAAAAATCTAACTCCAACATAATTAAACTATACATTAAAAAACAAAACAAAACAAAACAAAACAAAATAAAAAAAAAAAAAAAAAAAAAAACAAAAAAAAAAAAAAAAAAAACAAAAAAAAAAAACAAAAAAAAACAAATAAACAAACAACAACAACAACAACAACAAAACCAAAAAACAAAAAACAAAAAAAAAAACAAAAAACAAAACAAAACAAAAAACAAAAAACAAAAAAACAAAGAATGTTAGCTGTTGTGCATGCAGTCAATAAATTTAAGCATTATATAACAAGCTATCAAGTGTTTATTCATACAGATCATTCAGTCCTTAAATATTTATTGAACAAAATAATTACTAAATGGTAGTTACTAATGCAAGAATTCAAGCTCACTATTCTAGATCGACTAGGAAAAGATAATCAAGTGGCAGATTTTATGTCAAGACTTCATTCTCCTAGTGATCTTATTCCTATTTCAAACAAATTTCCTGGTGAACATCTATTTTCTATAACAGCTAAAACCCCATGGTTTGCAGATGTAGCTAAATATTTATCATCTGGAACATTACCATCTCATTTCACTAGCAAGTAGAAAAGAAAAATAATCAGAGAGAGTGCTAGATATAATTGGGTCAATGGTGACCTATTTTATATTGGTCCTGATCTTTTGATAAGAAAATGTGTAAGAGAATATGAAATTTTTTATATTCTAAAAGCATGTCATGATGAACCATGTGGTGGTCATTTTTCAAATAAACGAACAGCATACAAGGTGCTCAACCTTGGCTACTACTCGCCACCAATTTTCAAGGACTCAAAGGCCTATGTCAAAAGATGTGATAGTTTTCAAAGAACTGGAAGACCTGTAGTATCAGATGAGATGCCATTAAAACTACAAGTATTTGTAGAACCATTTGAAAAATGGGCTCTTGACTTTGTGGGACCTATTAACCCGCCTTCAAATTGAAAGAAGTACATATTAGTGTGTATAGACTATGTTACAAAATGGGTAAAAGCAAAAGCAGTGGCACAGGCAATAGAAGAAATAGTGGTGTCATTCCTCTTTGAAGAAATTTTTGTAAGATTTGGAGTTGCAAGACAGATTTTTATAGACCAGGGATCACAGCTCACTTCTAAACTTGTCCGAGATCTTACGGAAAAATACAAAATCAAGCGTAGAAAGTCTACTCTGAATCATCCTCAAGAAAATGAACAAGTGGAATCTACTAATAAGGTTATGGAAAACATCATGACAAAGATATTCCAAATGAATAGAAAATATTGGTCAGACAAATTAAAATATGCATTATGGGCATACAGAAATACATGGAGAAATATTATTAGATTCAGACCATATCAACTAGTATATGGTAAAGAAGTTCTGTCACCAATCGAATTTCAAATTCATACAATTAAAATTGCAGCAAAACTGGGATTAGACCTATCAGAAGCCCAACATCAGAGAATTATGCAGCTAAATAAACTATATGAAATCAGACAACAAGCAGTTGAGCATACATCACTAGTACAGCAATAAAGAATCAAATGGCATGACATATTTATCAAAAAAAAAAAATTCATCAGGGAGACTGGGCACTTCTTTTCGACTCCAAGTACAAATATTTCAAAGCTAAGTTTACTAGTCATTGGCTTGGGCCTTATGAGATAGAAGAAATCTTTGAAAATGGAGCAGTCAATATCAAGACAATTGATGAGTCGCCATTTCATTTCTAGTAAATGGTCATAGACCCAAAGTTTATAATAAGCCTATCAATAAAGAAGACTTTCTTAAGAGAGTATTAGCAAAAAACAATATGGAAGTATTGGAATAGCATAGTGATATGCCTTCCCTACTTCCAGAATAAAAATTTAAAAAAAAAAAAAAAAGTTAAAAAATAATAAAGGAGTTTGGTTGTGAAAATCTAGGATATTGACACAATGAAAACTCGAATTCATATTGGAAAACCAACTTGTTTGGCCAATATGAATCTCTTTTATGTTTTTCAATTTCATTTTTTAGAATCATCCTCCAAAATTCAAAGACTTGACGACAAGTCTCAAGATCAACAAAGGGGAATATTCATAATAAACCAACAAACTATGCAACTGGTTTAATGTCAAGCAGTTGTATTGTAGAAGGGACCTAAGACATCATAATCAATATTTATCAGTAAGGGACCTCAACAATATCAATGTCATATGTTATTGCAGAAGGGGCCTGATTAATCATCTTAAAATCAACATCAAAGGGACCTAAGAAGCAGCTACAAGCATCTACAATCTAGCAAAATCATTGATCAGAATTCAATTAGAGGTCAATGTATCGTCATCATTAGAAAAAGGTTAAGTGTTAAATAAAAACTAAGGTCATCATCAACAGAAAAAAATGATTGACAATGAGTTATCAAGCAAAACGAAAGTACTGTAAGTTTAAAGTATTCTTAATACCTTCGATTTTGAAAAAAAATTTAAGATTGATAAACTAGTTTAAACTTGAATATGAAGTACCCCTATCCATGTATATATCATCCTACATTATCCTACATTACCCTATATCCTACATCACCCTACATTATATACATTTACCTCTTACATTAGTCATTCACCTTATTACATTCATTGACCTTATTATAACCTTACATTCATCAATTCATCATTCACTCAACCACATTCATTTGCATTTTTTACCAAACTTTTTGGCCACATCTACTTTTTGGGCCAAAAAAAAGAAAATTGTCTCGTGGAAAATTGTCTGTAAAACAAGAAGGATTAGTCTCATATGCCTACAAAACAAGAACAAAGAGAGTTAGTATCATTACAAATATACTTAATATCTTATTTCAAAAAGAATTTGATTTTAAATGACTTTGGTCATTTTAAAACAAATCAATACATAAGTATATGTAAATGATAAAAAAAGGGCAAGTATGCAATGATAAAGGCATAATAATGGATATGAAACATGCAATACAAGTATAATGGATCGAAAAATGCACAATGAACAAGCATAATGCATAATCAAGAAAGAATGCAATGCAAAAGTCATAGACTAGTCATAATAGTGATGAGCATTGAAAGCTCTAAACTACAAGCAGTTACGAGCTATGATGCAGCATTAACAAAAAACAAAACAAGTTTCAAGACATGTACAATGGACAGCACTTGTGTCACAAAGTGGTGATAAGAGTGTAAAATTACGATGCAAATTATGTACAAAGTTTAAACAAATGGTTAGCTATGTAAACAGTGAATAGAGTTATATCATGTGCATGCATCAAGTAAAACAAGTGGCAGCTAAAGGTACAAGTGACAGAATGAACAGTCAGCTAGTCAAATCGAAAAAACGTAGTAGCACACGGTCAAAAAAAATGTTTCAAGGGTTGCACATACAGTTGAACACTGTCTGTACATTTTTCTTCATCATCACAGCTAAGTTTCATCATAACCCAGCTCAAAATCAAAGGACACTACATATTCATTGTTTATCTATAGCCTAAAGAAAACACGACAAAACAAACCCTCTTTGACTGAGAAATATGTAGAGATTGAAAGAGAATTGTGTGCAAAGAGGAGAACCATGTGCAGTAGAGATAGCATGAGGAATTGCGTGGAGAAGTAAGGAGGAGCATTGTGTTTAAAAGGAGGAGAGATAGGAGCGCGCCAAACCGATATTTCCTTTGCGCTGAGCAGACATATTCTCCATCAAATCCCATCAATTGCGCAGTGATCAAGTAAGAGTAGATCTCGAGGTCTTCTCAACAATTAAAAGATTTCTAAGATTGTGTTATTCTCTCGAAAAGGGTTCAAATTAAGTTGTTGTTTAAATGTGTCATACTATGAGAGAAACACAACTTCAATCCTAGATTAGCAATGCTCTGTCACCCTAAAAAGGCTTTGCCACCTGTAGACCAATGATTTTTTGAATTGTTGGAGACAAAGAGTTTAATTAGGATTGTATGTTTACATAGGAGCAAACAAACCTTAACAAGATAATCTCTACAAGGTTTTGACAGTCATTTACAGCTCAGGTATTGTTCCAAAAATGATTTCCTCATACTTTTTTAAACATAGTTTGCAAAAATTTTCACATGAAAAAAACAGAGTGAGCATCTTTTTGTATACACAGTGAGCAGTTTTGTATGAAATTTTGCAAACAAAGAATGTTTTTCATCGATTTTTATTTGAAATTTTGTAAACAAAGAGGATTTTTAAAACACAATTTTTCAAACAATGAGATATTTTTGCAGTGGAGATGTTTTTACATGGGTTTTCACACAGTGAGAGTTTTTTTACCTAGTTTTACAAACAAAGGATTATTTTTTGAATACCATTTGCAAAAGGAGAAAGATAAATTGAAGAACTAAAGGCAGAAGAAGTAATATCATTCTTTTTTTCAAAGCTACAAAGGTCTAGTAAGTACATTCACCATGATTTTTATCCAAAGATTACATGAATGAGAAGGTCAAATATATATATATTGCTTGTTATATTCATGATGAGGTTATTTACTGGACAAGGCCATATTAATTGGTACACAGATTTGTTGCAAATGGAAACCAAAGCTGAACCTAAACACTTCAAGATAGAAAATTGGAGTAAGGATAAAGTAGAGAAACTATACCAGGTAGGACTACTGGAGTTTCTTAGAAAGTTTAATGGTCGCAATGATAAAATCACTCAGGAGTTCATAGAGATTTTTAAACATGGACAAACCAGAGTTGGTGAACTTTCTATACCATTGAACCCAACCTTTCTTTCTCATGAATTGGACCTTCCTTTGATAGGAGAAGAGTGTCACAAAGGTCTACATTTTAAGGAGAAGGTATGGACCTTTTTCCTAGAGAAACAAAGAAAAGGGTCCTCTAACAGGACAAGAGGGATTCCAAGAGATTGGTTTAGAGAGACATGGTCAGAGTTGGTTTTGATTATCCAGAAGTACTTCACTTGTGGTAATCGGTACACTGTGGTATACCTCTATCATATCAAATTGATTCAACATATAAAGGGAGATTGTAAAATCAAATTACCCTACTTCTTTTCAAAAATCCTAACAAAATGATAGAGAATGTCAAGAACAAAACAAAATCCAAGGAAGATAATATCTATCATCATGGGCTAATCAAGATACTTATTTGGTATCAGGTAAGGAATAAGGGGTTGCTTTGGAAGGAGTTTTTGGCTAAACTGGGGAGAAGTTTGAGCAGTTGCACGTAACAAGAAGTATCATGCATTCTCCTTTGTATCCTAAGACAAGATTGAAGAAGAAGCAAGATGATATTACGATTGAAAAAGAGAAACCCTTTCTATCCATTCCTAGGAGGCCTAAAAGATCACAAGAGGAACCAAGCAACAAATGAAAATATCTAGAGATTGAAATTATTGGAACTGAGCCTCCACCAGCATCAAAGCAGATGGATGAGATTATACAAAGATTGGAGAAGAAAGTCCAGGAACAACTCATAGAGAAAGACTCATATTTTGAGGATGCTTGGGTAGGATCCATCTCATCTCACTCATATGCCAAACAGACCAAGGAAGAATCTAAAGAACTGCACAATGAAGTATATCTTAAGAAAATAGCAGCGCTGACAAGAGAGCTAGAAGACAACAAGATCATGGAGATACATTTGAAAAAGGAGAACAAAATGTATAAAGAAAATAACCAAGGAGAACAAGAAATTGAGAAAGCAGATTAAAAATCTTGAGACTTAGAATATCCTCATCTCCTGACAAGCTTACAGATGGCTAAAGGATAAAAAGTTATGGAAGTACAAATATGAGAAACAAAAAGTGAAGACTGCCATTTACAAAGACGAGAAATATGAGGGTGTTGAACTTCTCCTTCAAGCTGCATAAGAAGAAGCTACAGGATCAAGGACGGAAGGGGCATCATCACTCAGGAGATCCAAACGGAGGAGGCAAGCATGAGGACATGCTTGAACATCAACAAGGGGGAGATGTTGGCCCTCAATTTTGGTCATTTTTGCCTATCCTAAATCCATTTATTTACCACCATATTCCATCCTATTTCACCTATATATGCCTTATTTTATTCCTATTTTTCATATTTAGGTAACTAAATTAAGTTTTTCAATTTTTGAAATTTTTTGTACAAATTGGGTTTTAAGAGTAAATTTGGATTGCATTAAAAATTCTCGTAATAGATTCATTAAAGTTATATGCGTAGGACACATGGGTGAGATCTGAATGCATATTTGGAAATCTTGGGAACCACAAATGAATAAACACCTATTGGTTCATTCAAACTAAGCAAAAATAGGCTCGATCAACACTGGTCAAACTTGACCTGTCAGTCAAGAATTCCTAGTAAAAAGGAGAAGATTTATTATTTTGTGGGATTTTTCTTGATTTTGTGAACCAAACTTGATGAGTTCGGCCTATATGGATGGATTAGGATTGATAAGGCTGTTAGAGCCATTATAGCTAAGTTTGTTTATGATTTTCTTATTTAAACGGAGTTTGTGGACCATTCAAAAGGGGTGTGTAATTTTGTATTAAGATTATTGGACACTTTTGAGATAATTTGAAGAATCATTTCTACTATTCAATTTGGTGTTCATGATGTGGATGATTTATTAAGTTATTTTTATCTGAAGAGTTCTTCGGGGGTATAAGGCAAGGTTGGAGGGCCCCCATACCAAGCTAAGTACACTTTGGTTAAATTTTGTATAAATTGGCATAGATTTGATTTAGTATTTCTTGTTTCAATTACTTAGATGTGTTCTGATTTCTATATGATTTTTGGATGATTTTGGTTTAAAATCTAATTTGCATACAAAAGGACAACCAAGTATTTAAGTTAAATTCTCTTTCTATCAAATCATTAATCACAACTAAAAGTCATCCTTTTGTGTTTCTTGAATTCCTGTTTATGATTTGATGCAATGGTAATGTTGTTGGAGTAGAACTATGAGAAAGGAAAACCAAGACCTCCTAATTTAGGAGCCTCTTCTATTGCTTTCGACACATCACAAAATTTTTCTCTTTATTTTCTCTTCTTGAGGACAGTACTGTGGGGAAGGACAATCAAGACCTCTTAAGTTAGAAGCCTCTTCCTTCGCGTACTACATATTGAATCAAAGACTTTTTAGTTTCTTTAAAATTATAACTTATTTGTAATATGCATTTCCTTTAATCTTTGAGCCTTGCCTTCTGAAATTGACTTTACCTAAAATCCATATTCTTTGGACATGCTTCCAGGTCTACAAACCCGAATTGACAAGTAAAACACCTGCGTTAGTTTACTTAGTAAATTGACCTGAGACACCTCACGATTGAACATCACCAAACCATCACCAGATTGATGTTTATCCAAACCTTCCAGGGCTCTAGAGTGTTTTTTCCAACCAAGGCTCCAGGAATAGTAACTCAACCCACAGTTATTGTTGGGCTCTAGAGCATTTGTCCAACCAAGGCTCCAGGACTAGTAACTCAACCCACCAAGGGCTCCAGAGTGTTTGTCCAACCAAGGCTCCAGGACTAATAACTCAACCCAAGTTGTTATAGGGCTCCATAATTTTTGTCTAACCAAGGCTCTAGGAACTAGTAACTCAACCCAAGCTAAGGAAATATGAGAACCAACCATAAAATAAAGTAAATGAACCCACAACACCATGGTTATCCAGGAAATGGCAAGGCTAGGTAAATCCACTGTCAATCCAGGAAATCATCCGTGCTAGTGACACATAATGACAAATAAACCATATGCATATGCCATGCATTCCAAAAATAGTGAGGAAAACATACATGCAACTCGGTACTTGCAAGAAAAACCCACTGTAGTTTCTGATCCTAATGTCCTCTTGCGCTTTCTTTCTCTTTCTTTACCTTCTTGCTCCAAAAATCCAAGTATGCCACACCCTCCAAGATTGCTCCAACAAAACTCCAAGTGTCCAAGAATGAGAGAGAGAGAGAGAGGAAAGAGAGAGCTCCAAAACTAAATTGACAAAAGGTTACCAACTAATACTTACAATACTTTTTATCAATTAGGCCTCTTTTTTCTTCAGTTTCCATTATTTTCCTTCAATTTCCTCCTCACATGCGACCTGTGACCTTTCACCTCCCTTTTCTTCTAATTTCCATTATTTTCATAAATAAATGTGCCAAAAGTTCTATTTTCCTTTCCAAATCCTTAGCCATTTCCTTTGTCAATTTCCTTAGCCATTAATAACTATATGAACACCCACACCAAGATGTCTTACCCAACATTCATCTTGGAATAAGTTTCCCATCAATTTTGGTTATTATTTTTCCTTTATTAACTTTTATTACATGTAATTTTCACCAAGACTGTTACAAAACCCTCCCCCTTGGGGGAATGCCATCCTCGATGTTCAACAACACCTATAACCACAAGATTGTTGTAAGCAAAGCATATTGTTGATGGAGCTTTATAACTTATGTCATTGCATTATTTACAGTTATCAACCTATTGAGAAGAAAACCAACATCAAAACATAACATCGTAATGACATGACACCCATACCGCTTATTGGAGCTTTATCACAAGGTCAACATATTTAACATTCTTATTAAGAAATGACACATGAAAACATCATGGACTTTAACTTTCGGAGGCAGTGCAAGTCGATAGGCTACTGGCCAAATCCTCTCAATAATGTTGAAGGGTCCACAAAACCATGGTGTCATCTTGGCACATGATCCAATCGATAAGGAGATCTTCTTTGGTTTAATGAGCAAGTACACTAGTTCCCCAACCTAGAACTCCTTGAACAATCTATTATGATCTGCATAGCTCTTCTACCTACCCTTTGCTGCCTTCAAATTCTTCTTGATTACCTACATTTCTTGTTCCATGTCCGCCAACATGTCTAGTCCAATCAACACCCTATTAACTAGACCACTCTAACTGATGGGAGTATTGGAACTCTGCACATGCAATGCCTAAAATGGACTCATTTTCAAAGATTCTTGATACTCATTTTTGTAAGTGAACTCTACCATTGGAAGATAATCTCCCCACTTTTGTTGTTGATGCATAACATACATCCTCAACATGTCCTCCAATATCCTGTTGACCCTCTCTGTTTGTCCATTGGTCTGCGAATGATAAGTTGTACTGAAGGCCAACTCTGTACCCAAACCTGCAAAAAAACTCCTTCTAAAACTTGGAAGTGAACTTTTCATCCCTGTCTGACACAATATTCTTCATAACACCATGCAATTTGACCACATCTCTGATGAATACCTATGTTAAATCACTAGCTAAGAATATAGACTTCATTAGAATGAAGTGCGCAAACTTTGTCAACCTATCCACAACAACCATGATGGAATCAGGTTGTCTCACTGTCCTCGGCAAGCTAATGATGAAGTCCATGGAAATGACCTCCCTGGAATTGCAATCGGCTGTAGCAGTCCACCCAGATGTTTACACTCTACCTTCACATGCTGATAATTGAAACACCTAGCCACAAACTCTGCTACATCCCTCCTCAGGTTCGGCCAATAATAAAATCCCTTCACTGTGGTCAATGTCTTATGATAGCCTAGGAGACCTAAATAAGGTTTCACATGAAACTCCTTCAAGATCACCTTCTTGAGCTCACCACTGTCTTGAACATATATCCTGACTTTGAATCTAACCAATCCATTTGTTGTAAGGAAATTGTCCACATCTGGTGCACCTGCACTCATATTATACCACTACGTGTACATGTACTTGTGCTACTATGTGTACATGTACTACCACCTATACCTTTACCTATACTACCACTTGTACCTGTACCAGTAATCTGCTACAACCTGTCCATAATCTCCATATACCTGACATCCTGCTGACCTGCCTACAAGATCCTATCCTATAAGTCTGTCCCATAAGAGCTCATAATTGCTAAGTGATTTACATGTACCCTCCAACTAAGAGCATCTTCCACCCTATTCTCTTTACCTTTGATATATCTAATCTCAAAATCAAACCCATTGATCATAGCCAACCATTGAGCCTTCCTTCCATTCAAATTCAGTTGGTCAAATAGATACCGCAAACCACTGTGATCACTCATAAACACAAACCTCCTACCCAAAATATAGTGCCTCCACGTCTTCAATGCATGTATGATCATTGCTAACTCAATATCATGTGTTGGGTAGTTTTTCTTATGCTCATTCAGCTTTTGTCACTCATAGCATACCACCTGTCCATCCTGCATAAGGACTCCACCAAGTCCTTGCTTGCAAGCATCTATGCATACCACAAACTCTTTTTTCGGATATGTAATCTTTAACATTAGTGCTTATGTCACAACAACGACTTGAGCTACTCAAAACTAGCCTCACACTCCTCTTTCCATTCAAACTTCTTACCTTTTCTTTGCATTAATGTGATAGGATAAGCAATCTGTGAGAATTTCCTAATGAACCTCTTGTAATAGCCTGCCAACCCCATGAAAGATCTCACATAATCTATGTTTCTAGGAGCCGCCCACTCCATGATAGCTCTTATATTTTCTGGATCTATTGCAATGCCCTCCTTGGATACAACATGTCCCATGTAATGTACCTCAGTCTGAAAGAAACTACACTTGTTGAGTTTAGCATACAACTGATGCTCTCTTAATAATCTCAACATTGTTGCTAAATGCTCGGCATGCTCTTCCTCATTTTTAGAATATACCAATATATCATCGATGAACACAATAAAAAACTTATCCAAATACAGATGAACCACACTATTCATCAAGCACATAAAATTTGTTGGAGCATTAGCCAAACCGAATGGAACTACAACAAACTCATAATGCCCATAACTGATTCGGAAGGCTATCTTGTAAATTTCCTCCTCTTTGATGCGTAACTAGTGATATCGAGATCACAAATCAATCTTCGAGAACACTGCTTCTCCCTTCAACTGATCGAACAAGTTATCAATCCTCAGTAATGGATACATGTTCTTGATGGTCATTTTTTTCAACTGCCTATAGTCAACGAATAATCTAAGAGTACAATGTTTCTTCTTCACAAACAATATTGGTGTGCCCCAAGGTGATACACTTGGCCAAATGTATCCCTTGTCCAACATTTCCTTCAAATGTAGCTGCAACTCTACCAATTCAAGTGTACTTATCATGTAAGGTGCTTTTGATGTTGGAGTTGCCCCTCATACCAACTCAATAGAAAATTATACATCCCTGGGAGGCGGCAACTCTGAAATGCCTTTAAGAAATACATCCTGGAACTGTTGTAGAACTGGGTACCTGCTCAAAACATTTTCATCCTTGACTGCCTTACCTTTCTCACTACAAATAACACACAACATTTCCTATCACTATGCTTGGCCTGCATAGTTTTTACCATCCTAACTGATGTGGCTTTCTTCTTTCTCTCTAATATTCTTGGTTCCCCATTGTCATCCACACACTCAACGGCTTTGTCATAACAATCCACATTGGTTCTATGAAGGTACAACCAATCCATGCCCAACAACATATTGTATGATCCCAACGGTAATACATTCAAATGTGTTGTGGTAAGCATACAATTCAAATCAAATGCACAAGATCTTACCCAATGGTGAACTACTTCTTTGTACCTATAGCCAAATTCACTAACCAAAATTCTACATGCAATTCCTTACTCAAACCACACTTATCCACCAAATCAGGACTAACATAGCTATAATTAGATCCAGGGTCAATCAAAATAGAAATAACTTGATCGCAAAGCTTATTGTCCATCTTAATGATAGATGTTGGATGGTCTGCGTGTTTTTTATCCAATGTTGCATAATATGAGGAACGCTCTGAACAACATCCCCACCATTTTGTGCCTCTTGTTCACTATATATCTAAGGCCTACCACCCTAATGTTGTGGAAAATCTCTCCTGTGATGATCCCCTCCAAACGTCCAACACTGCAAAAGCTCTTTATTCTTCTCCTTAGATCAATGTCCCTATCCTATATCAGATGCAATGAACTTCTTGGATGGTGCTACCTTCTCTTTATTTCTTATACCCTGAGGTCTTGCTCGCTTCTTGTCCCATTTTCCTTTGTTATTTACATTACCTTTCCATTTTGGCTTAGTCTCATATATGTGCTTCAATTGTTCATAGTAATGCTTTAGCTTTCGGATGGTCTCCTCCGATGATCTAGGATCATCGAGCTCAATCATGTCTTTTCATGCAATTGGTAATCCACTAATGAACATCTGAATCTTGGCCTTCTCCTCCGTGAGGTAAGGCACAAACCTTAGTAGCTCCAAGAACTTGCTAGTGTACTCCTCATCTATCATTGATCCCATCTTTAGATCATAGAATTCCTTTTCCCTATCATCAAAGTATCTCTCTGACAGATACTTCTAGAATAGCCTCTCAAACTCACTCCAAGTCAGTCCTCCTCGTAAATACATATGGTATTCTTCACATCTTCCCACCAAATGTCTGCTTTACCTTTGAGATTGAATGTAGCTACTATGGCTTTCATGTTCTCTGAATATTCATGCAACCTGAAGAAATTCGTCATGCCAAGAAACCATCCATATGCATCCTATAGTTTCTTCATCTCTCCATCAAAAGTAAGTGGCTTTTCTTTCTTAAACTCATCTAGCAAGTATCCCCTATCCCTCCTCCTATAAGGATGATAACGATGATTATCATAGTGCTTATCTGAACCAGATTTAGAATAGTACCTGTGTCCATCACCTCTCCTATTCGGAGTGTCCAAAAATCTTCCATCTCTCACTGTTTCATCTTTATTTGGCCTACGACCACCACGAGACCTAATACCATATGCCCCTTAGTTATGTCCACCTCTTCATGGCTGATCCGATGCGGTCCCTGTCACTGCAAATCTGATAAACTCTTAAGTATCACTACATTTACCTCTGCTTGTTTCTCCTGTGCATGTATGATTATGTCATTTTTTGCCTTACAACTCCTTATTTATGCCTTTAAGATTCTCAGTGTGTTTGCTAGAGTAGAAGAGTGCCCAACACCACATTGCTCGTCTGATCCATAGGGAGAGTCTCGGGAACTGTAGTCTACCATCATGCTAGTCATCTTTGATATTCTTCCTGCAAGCTATATCATGTTAGCTAGTCCAAATCACAATAAACCAAAGGTTCCTTAGCATAGTTCGGGGAGGATATCTCATCTCCAAGATCAACAAATCAGTGTAATGCATGTATAACATAGTCACAACAGCATATAGAAATATAACGCAAAAGCATATAACCTCATCACCATCATTCTAATTAGAGTCCAACCAACAATGCATGACCATGTCAACCACAGATACCATGACCTCATGCATGATGACATCAACCATACCAATGTATGTAGACAATGAAAAACCATAAACGTGGATGATACACCAGCACATATGTGAAAAACACACAAGCATAACCATGGAAAACACACACACATAAATACATACGATCAAGCGTAAATGAGCAATAATTGTAACAATAGGTAGCAACATGTAACCAAGCATACAAGAATGACACATGTAAGCAACATATAACAACATGTAACTAGTCATACACTCATGATGATGCACTCCACAACAACACCATCAACTTATGGAACATCACTACAGCCATGATCAACACCATGCAAATGCAACAAGCACATGGTCTCACAACACAAGAAACACATATACAATTGACATAATGCATAACCAACGCACCCAACCCATCAAGTCCGAGGGGTGAAACATACTCTGATACCACTTTGTAACACCCTCCTCCCACATCTACCCAAGTAATCCGCCAACTCAGGTAAACAACGACAAGAGGCCACTACGATATGATTCAACCTCCTAATTCATGTTAAGGGAGTGGAACTGATGGAAACACACCATACAAACCTTCAACATCAACGTTAGGACCCTTAGGAACCATCCCAACCTTTCTACCAATAAACCCATGGGTCCCACTAATATTTTAGACCACTTGACCTCTAGATTCTCCCATGATATGGGCATGATAGCATCCAAGAGGCTCTGGATGCTCTCATGATAAGGCATTCCAATGTCCATGGACTAAAATGCACAATGTTGTGCCAATGTCCCTGAGATTTGAACCACTTTTTCAGGCCCAAAGCCCAGATCACTGCCCATAATTGAATGAAATTCTCATAACACCAAGATAACAAAAAATGGCAATACAAATGCAATTACTTGAATAAGACCTTAACTAGCCATGACAAGAATTTCTTCAAACATATCACACATATGTAATCTATAGATGTGTTGAAGCCCCGAAAATCGGGTCTACAACAAGGGGGATACCCGCCCGGTCCAGACCTTGGTTGGAAGCTCCTTATCCGTTTGGTATAGCGAGTCCGACTGGGGATATGGGACCAATTTCCCAATTTATGAGTGTGTGTGTGTAGAATTTGATGTTTCTAATCTAATGATTCCTAATTAAAATGTTCTAATTCTAACTTTAATCTAGTGCTATGCTATTGTATTCTAATAAGCAGAAAACATCTATGTCTATACTAACCCGGGGTGTAATTCTTTTATTATGCGATCTAAAAAGATTTCAAATAACAACTGGTAATAAAGATCATTCAGCTATTATGAGAAAAGAATTCAATAAAGATGAACCACTTCATATAAAAAGTTAGACGAAACAGTTGTGAAAAACATATCGCATAATGAGCTATTCATACATTAAGCATAAATAAATAGCTATCACCGTACAAAAGTGCCAAATGATAACTCAAGCATTCACGCATTAATATATAAACAACTAAAACTGAATATCACTTTAACACATAAGAAGAAATGGTTAAGAGATAAAAGTACCATTTATAACTAGTCCTACTCATGAGCTTCAAGCAACAATGATTTATCTCTCCTTGATCTAACATCCACTAAGAGTACAGAAGTGCAACATCAGTAGCAGATATTAAATTCAAACATTAACAAATCCTGTTCCATTCATTCATCAAAACCTCCTCGAAGGGTGCAAAAGTGCATGTTCTAAGGATAAGCTTTTGACAAATTTCTGGACCCTTCTCTAAATGCATGAGAAGGGTTTAAATACTACTAACTAAAACTAAAAATAGCTTATTACAAAGTTCAGGATGCGGTTTAAATGACCGTCCTTTTTCTAAGCAAAAATAAAATAAAACTATTTCTAAAATTAAATATAACATCTAACTATTTCTGTATTTGCTCCTTAATATCGCAAGCATTCAGCATTGCCTGAGAAGAGTCGGTCGACCGACTTCAGCTTATAATTGTGCTGTGAAACAGAATTAGCAAGATCTAGCGCCATCTTTTCGGCAGAATCGATGATGTATTTGGGAATCATCCGCTGACTATGTGACTTTACCATGTATGCCAAGTATTATTCTCAATTTAACTTGATTAACCCTGAAATTACTTCTTCCTTTTCTTTATCTTTTTGTTTCTAGCGTGGCCTCTTGCAATTTTTTGGGGTTTGTAGATAACTGAGCAATTGGAAGCTTTCCTTTTTGAGCAATTTTCTCAGCGATTAGCGCTAGGCACTAATCGCGCATCGGAAACTACCTCTGTTTCTTGATTCGGGCTTCCTTGATGCATTTTTCACCTTTAGCGCCTTTTGGGAGATATAAAGCTCAAACTTTATGAAGATAATGATTATGGAAGCTCTTGACCTGAGTCTTAAAATGTTCATCTCTGTCATCGACACTGTCCGTGTATGTGAGAATTTGGGGCCTTGCTGCTTTCCAATGCAAGAATGAATGAGCTAACTCTGTAACTGATGCTTTAGCTAACCTTGATGGGCCTGTAGTAGCCGCAAATCCCATTACCTTAGGATTCTCTTCCCCAAGCAGATTAGTTGCGCCTTCCCAGATGGAAATTGGACTCCTGCCTTTCTTCCTCATAGTATCCTGCATACTGTCTTGTATAACCTTTTGTTCTTCGTTCCTGTAGTTTACAAATGAGGTGAAAGTAATGATAAAAATAATGACAGGAAAGATTTAAATGCCAAAGATATGCAAAAACATGCCACCTTACGTGAACTGGCTCCTTTATAAACACAAAACCATATTTTATTAACAACTGGCATATAACTCATTAATTATCAAATAAACGCGTGACCAGTTCTTGGTTTATGGAAAAAGCTTTTTCTTGAATATTGAGCCAAGAAAATCTGCGATGGAATGATTCTGTGATTTTCATCACAGTATCACAGATCGCAGCATTGTATTATCGCAATTATCGCTGCATCGCAAGATCGCAATATCGCACAATCACAGGATCGCAATATCGCACAATCACAGGATCGCAATATCGCACAATCGCAATATCGTACGATCACAAGATCGCAAGATCGTTTAATCGTTATGTGTATTTTATGTGTTTTTGCGATATGCGATATCGTATATCGTATATCAGCGATTTTGAGGTTTTCCAACGTGAGTGCTCATTGATGCATGTGATGCGATGGAGTTTCGCGTCACAATATCGCATTTTTTAGCTCATATGAAGGCATCCTATCATTTTTTGCGCGATGCGATATTTCTTAAGGAGTGACTTTACTTCCTTTATCATGAAACTTAAGCTTTTTAGATTTTGCAAAGGTATTTTCCTAAGTCCATGATGGTAAGCTTTATCCAATAGCAAGTATAAGTGCTAATTGATTTTTTTTTAATTTTTGACTAAGGGTCCCCACTTATTTAGCAATAACACTGTATAAGGAGGGGGCTTGTTGGTGGCCACAACAAGATGTAACTGACATATCTAAGCATAGGGATCTCATACTCATCAGAGAATTGCTAAGAAGCATTGATGCCTCAACATATTAGTTTCCATTTCATCCATTAGGTCATAGATACATAGTTCATTCATTTACAAGTAAAAACATGATCAGATCCATACATAGCTACTGTCATAAAACACATACATAACCAACATAATAGTAATGGAAATACAAACGAAATCATAACCATATGATCCACATATCACTAGTATAATACTCATTAAATAACAAGGAGAAATAACCTCATGTTTTTATGCAAAGGCCAACCAGTTGCAGGACTTCCACAAACCACCCAACCTCAGACATGGTTGGGCCAATACTCTATTCAGTTAGTCACCCATGTGCCATATTCCAAGCATGAATGTGGAATCTCATAAAACACATCAATCCAAAACCATCTAGTGATTCCAAAATCCAAACACCTTAACCCATCAAATAGTGATTCCACCTCAAGGTCAAATATAACCAAATCATCGCCAAATTGGTCTCTATCCAAGCCTTCCAGGGCTCCAGAGCATTTGTTCCAAACAAGGCTCCAGGACTAGTAACTCAGCCCACAATTATTTCCAGGATCTAGAGAATTTGTCCAACCAAGGCTCTAGGACTAGTAAGTCAACCCACCAAGGGCTCCAAAGTGTTTGTCCAACCAAGGCTCTAGGAACTAGTAACTCAACCCAAGGTAAGGAAACAAGTGAACCAAAAAACAAAGCAAATGAACCCACAACACCATGGCTATCCAGGAAATGGAAAGGCTAGGCAAATCCACTGTCAATCCAGAAAAACCTCCATTCCAGTGATAGATCATGACCAATAAACCACATGCATATGCCATGCATGCCAAAACTAGTGAGGAAAATATACATGCAACTAGGTACCTGCAAGCAAAACCTGATGTAGTTGTTGATCTTGATGTCCTCTTGCACTTTCTCGCTCTTCCTTTGCCTTCTTGATCCAAAAATCAAAGTATGCCACACCCTCCAAGAGTGCTCCAAGAAAAATATAAGTGTCCAAGAACGAGACGGAGAGAGGAATGAGAGAGCTCCAACATTGAACTGACAAAAGGTTACCAACTGATCCTCATAAGCCTTTTTATCAATTAGGCCTCTATTTTATTCATTTTCCATTATTTTCCTTCAATTTCCTCCTCACATGCAACCTGTGACCTTTTACCTCCCTTTTCTCCTAATTTCCATTATTTTCATAAATAAATGTGCTAAAAATATCATTTTCCTTTCCAAAGCCTTAGTTTCCTTTGCCAATTTCCTTAGCCATTAATAACCAAATGAACACCCAACCTAGGATGTCTTGCCCAACATTTAGCTTGGAATAAGTGTCCCATTAATCGTGGTTATTATTTTGTCTTTATTAACTTTTATTACATGGACCTTTTGCCAGGTCTATTATAGAACCCCCCCCTTGGGGGAACACCGTCCTCAATGTTCAACAACACCTATAACCACAAGACTGTTGTAAGCAAAACATACTGCCAATGAAGCTTTATAACTTAATTCATTGCAATATTTACAATTATCAACATGCTGAGAAGAAAAACAACATGAAAATATAACAAACATAACATCATAATGACATGACACCCATACTGCTTATTGGAGTGTTATAACATATCTAATGGTGGTATTTACATCCATATACACATATACACATACCAAACATCACCAAAACATATACCAAAATACCATACCGAAATTGTTTTGCCTCAACTGGCAAAAAAGAAAGGATGCATAGCCCGCATCTAATCCGTCGTCTCCCATGTAGCTTCATTGGGCCCAAATTGCTTCCATTGCACCTTAACCTGCTCAATTGTTTGGTTTTGGAGCATGAGCACCTTTTTCTGCAATATACATTTAGGCTCCAGCTAGAATTTTCCATTTGGTTCCACCTACAATACAGACCAGTCAATCACATGATAAACATCTTTAACATACTTCTTAAACAATGACACATGGAAAACATCATGTACTTTCATTGTCGGAGGCAGTGCAAGTCGATAGGCTACTAACCCAATCCTCTTAATAATGTTGAAGGGTCCACAAAAGCATGGTTCCAACTTGGCACATGATCCAATCTTTAAGGAGCTCTTCTTTGGTTTGATGTGCAAGTTCACCTATTCCCCAACTTGTAACTCCTTGAACAACTTGTTATGATCTAAATAACTCTTCTACCTATCTTGTACTACCTTCAAATTCTTCTTGATTACCTGCATTTCGTGTTCTATGTCCATCAACATGTCCTGTCGAATCAAGTAAGTAAGGGACAGACTTACACGATAGGATGTACCTATACCTCTACATGTGCTACTATATGTACATGTACTACCACCTATACATGTACTTGTACTACCACATGTATGTGTATCAGTACTCTGTTGCAACCTGTGCATAATCTCCATATTCCTGACATCCTGCTGACCTACCTACAATATCCTATCTTGTAAGTATGTACCTTAGGATCTCATAGCTGCTAAGTGATTTACCTATACCCGCTTGCTAAGAGCATCTGCCACCCTGTTCTCTTTACCTTTGATATATCTGATCTCAAAATCGAACTCGCTAACCGTAGCCAACCACTAAGCCTACCTACCATTCAGACTTGGTTGGTCAAATAGATACCTCAAACCACTGTAATCACTCATCAACACAAACCTCCTGCCCATAAGATAGTGCCTCCACATCTTCAATTCATGTATGATCGTTGCTAACTCAATATCATGTGTCAGGTAGTTCTGCTCGTCCTCGTTCAGCTTTCATGAATCATAGCATACCACATATCCATCATGTATAAGGACTCCACCAATTCCATTCTTTCAAGGATATGTGCATACCACAAATTCTTTGTCCAAATCTGCAGTGTTTAACATTGGTGCATGTCTCAACAACTACTTGAGTTTCTCAAAACTACCGCCACACTCCTCTATCCATTCAAACTTCTTACCTTTTCTTTGCAATAATGTGATAGGATAAGAAATATGTGAGAAGTTCCTGATGAACCTCCTATAATAGCCTGCCAACTCCATGAAGGATGTCACCTCATCTACGTTTCTAGGATCTTCCCACTCCATGATAGCTCTTATATTTTCTGGGTCTACTACAATGCCCTCCTTGGAGACAACATGTCCTAAGTAATGTACCTCAGTCTGAAGAAACTACACTTGTTGAGCTTAGCATACAACTGATGCTCTCTCAACAATCTCAACACTGATGTTTTATGCTCAGCATGCTCTTCCTCATTTTTAAAATATACCAATATATCATTGATGAACAAACTTATCCAAATACGAACACAACACACTATTCATCAAGCACATAAAAGTAGCTGGAGAATTAGTGAAACAGAATGAAACTACAACAAAATCATAATGCCCATACCTAGTCTGGAAGGTTGTCTTGTAAATGTCCTCCTCTTTGATGTGTACCCGATGATATCAGGATCTCAAATCAATCTTCGAGAACATTGTTTCTCCCTTCAACTGATAAAACTAGTCATCAATCCTTGGTAACAGAAATCTGTTCTTGATAGTCACTTTGTTCAACTGCCTGTAGTTAATGCATAATCTAAGAGTACCATCTTTCTTCTTCACAAACAATACTAGTGTGCCCCAAGGTGATACACTTGGCCAAATGTATCCCTTGTCCAACATTTCCTTCAACTGCAGCTTCAACTCTACCAACTCAGGTGTACTCATCCTGTAAGGTGCTTTTGATGTCAGAGCTCACCCAGGAACCAACTCAATAGAAAATTATACCTCCCTATTAGGTGGAAACTCTTAAATTTCTTCAAGAAATACATCCTGGAAATTTTGTAGAATTGGGTACCTACCCAAAATATTTGCATCCTCAACTTCCTTACCTTTGTCACTAGAAATGTGCATTACAAATAACAAGCACCCTTTCCTGTGACTACAATTGGCCTACATAGTTGTTACCATCCTAAGTGATGTGGCTTTCTTCTTTCCCTATAAGACTCTTGGTTCTCCATTTTCATCCACACACTCAATGGATTTGTCATAACAATCCACCTTGGTTCTATGAAGGTACAACCAATCCATGCCCAACAACATATTGTATGATCCCAACGGTAATACATTCAAATGTGTTGCGGTAGGCATACCATTCAAATAAAATGCACAAGCTCTTACCCAATGGTGAACTCACTTCTTTGTACCTGTAGCCAACTACACTAACCAAGATTCTGCATGCAACTCCTTACTCAAACCACACTTATCCACCAATTCAAGACTAACATAGCAATAATTAGATCAAGGGTCAATCAAAATAGAAATAACTTGATGACAAAGATTACCATCCATCTCAATGGTAGATGCCTAATGGTTTTCCTGTTTGTTATCTAATTCTGCATAAATACGAGGAACGCTCTGACCAACATCCCCAACATTTTTCACCTCTTGCACATTATATATATGAGGCCTACCACCCTAATACTGTGGAAAATCTCTCCTACGATGATCCCCTCCACATGGCCAACACCGCACAAGATCCCTATTCTACTCCTCAGATCGATGCCCCTGTCCTCTATCATATGCACTAAACTTCTTGGATAGTGCTACGTTCTCTTTATTGCCTATACCCTAAGGACTTTCTCACTTCTTGTCTCATTTTCCTTTGTTCTTTGCATTAACTTTCTAGTCCAGCTTAGTTTCATACCTTCACTTTGATTGTTCATAGCAATGATTTAGATTTTGGATGATCTCCTCCAATGATCTAGGCTCATCAAACTCAATCTTGTCTTTGAATGCAACCGATAATCCACTAATGAACCTCTGAATCTTGGCCTTCTCCTCTGTGAGGTGAGGCACATAGCTCAATAGCTCTAAGAACTTGCTAGTGTACTCCTCATATGACATTGATCCCACTTTAGCTCATACAATTCTTTTTCCCTATCATCAAATTATCTCTCTGACAGATACTTCTTCTTGAATAGCCTATCGAACTCACTCCAGGTCAAGTCATCCTCATGAATACATCTGACATTCTTCACATCTTTCCACCAAATGTATGATTTACCTTTGAGACAAAATGTAGCTACTTCAGCTTTCATGTTGTCTGAATAGTCATGCCAAGCAACCATTCCTCTGCATCTTGCGATTTCTTCCTCTCTACATCAAAAGTATGTGACTTTTCTTTATTAAACTCATCAAGAAAGTATCCCCTACCACTCCTCCTATAAGGATGATAACGGTGACGATCATAGTGCATATCTAAACCAGAACTAGAATTGTACCTATGTCCATCACCTCTCCTATCAGGAGTGTCTAACAATATGCCATCTCTCACTATTTCATCTTTATCTGACTTATGACCACCACCAGACCTACTAGTATGATACTATCATTGTCTTCCTTACAACTCTTTAGTTCTTCCTTTAAGCTTCTTAGTGTGTCTACTAGATCAGAAGAGTTCCCAACACCACGCAACTCATATGATCCATAGGGAGAGTCTCAGGAACTATAGTATATCATCTTGCTAGTCATATTTGATATTCTTCTTGCAAGCTATATCATTTCAGCTAAACCAAATCACAGTAAACCAATGTACCTTAGCATATTTCGGGGAGGATATCTCATCTACAAGATCAACAAATCAATGTAACGCATGTATTACATTGTCACAACAGCATATAGAAATATAACTCATAGGCATATAACCTTATCACCATCATTATAGTTAGATTTGATTCAACGATGCATGACCATATCAACCACACATACCATGACCTCATGCATGACGACTTCAACCATACCAATGTATGTAGACAATGCACAACCATAAACATATATGATACACCAGCACATATGTGAACAACACATGAGCATAACCATGGACAACAAACATGCATAAACACATACGATCAAGCGTAAATGAGCAATACTTGTAACAACAGGTAGCAACATGTAACCAAGCATACAATAATTATATATGTAAGAAACATATAACAACATGTGACCAGTCATACACTCATGTTGATGCACTCCACAACAACACCATTAACTTCCACATGGAAACATCACTACAACCATGATCAACATCGTGCAAATGTAGCAAGCACATGGTCTCACAACACAATAAACACATAAGCAACCGACATAATGCATGACCAGCACACCCAACCCATCTAGTCTGATGGGTGAACCATGCTCTCATACCACTCTGTAACACCCTCCTTCCACATCTACCCAAGTAACCAGCCAACGGGGGTAAACATGCGACGAGAGGCCACTATGATATGATTCAACCTCTTAAGTCACTTTAAGGGAATGGAACCAACATAAACACACCATACAGACCTTCAAAATGAGCATTAGGGCCCTCAGGAACCATCCCAACCTTTCTGCCAATAACCTCTTGGGTCCCACTGATATTTTAGACCACTTGGCCCTCGAATGCTCCCATGATATGGGCATGACAGCATCGAGGATGCTCTGGATGCTCTCATTACAAGGCATGCCAATGTCCAAGGACTAAATTGCATAGTGTTGTACCAATGTCCCTGAGATTTGAGCCACTTTTTTGGGCCTAGAGCCCAGGTCACTGCCTAGAATTGAATGAAACTCTTAGAACAATAAGATAACAAGGAAATGGCAATACAAATGCAATTAATTGAGTAATACCTTAACTGGACCCCTATTAGCCATGATAGGAATGTCATCAAACATATCACGCATATGTAATCTATAGGTATAACTGACAGATCTAATCATAGGGGTCTCATACTTATTTGAGAATTGCTAAGAAGCATTGATGCCTCAACACATTAGTTGCCATTTCATCCATTAGGTCATAGATACATTGTTCATTCATTTACAAGTAAAAACATGATTAGAGTCATACATAGCTACTATCATTAAACACATACATAACTAGCATAATAGCAATGGAAATACCAAGGAAATCATATCCATATGATCCACATATAACCAGTATAATACTCATAAAATAACAAGGAGAAATAACCTCATATTATTGATGCAAAGGCCAATCAGTTGTGGGAATTCTACGAACCACCCGATTGTAGACATGCCTGAGCCAAAACTCTCTTCAGCCAGTCACCCCTATGCCATATTCTAAGCATGAATGTGGGATCTCATAACCATCCAAGGCTTCTAGAGGCCAACCAACTCAACCCATCAAAGAGTGATTCCACCTCACGGTCGTACATCACCAATTTTCACCATATCAGTCTCTATCCAAGCCTTCCAGGGCTCCATAGTGTTTGTTCCAACTAAGGCTCCAGGACTAGTAACTTAACCCATAGTTGTTGTCGGGCTCCATAGAGTTTATCCAACCAAGGCTCCAAGACTAGTAATTCAACCCACCAAGGGCTCCAAAGAATTTTTCCAACCAAGGCTCCGGACTAATAACTCAACCCAAGTTGTTATAGGGCTCTAGAGCATTTTCCCAACCAAGGCACCAGGAAATAGTAACTCAACCCAAGTTAAGGAAACATGAGAACCAACCAAAAAACAAAGCAAATGAACCCACAACACCATGGCTATCCAGGAAATGGTAAGGCTAGGAAAATCCACTATCAATCCAAGAAATCCTCCATGCCAGTGACACATCATGACCAATAAACCACATGCATATGCCTTCATGCCAAAACTAGTGAGGAAAACATACATGCAACTTGGTACCTACAAGAAAAACTCGTTGTAGTTGTTGATCCTGATGTTCCCTTGCGCTTTCCTGCTCTTTCTTTTCATTGTTGCTCCAAAAATCCAAGTATTCCAGACCATCCAAGAGTGCTCCAATAAAATTTAAGTGTCCATGAATGAAAGAGGGAGAGAGGAATGAGAGAGCTCCAAAATTAAACTGAAAAAAGGTTAACAACCGATCCTCATAAGCATTTTTATCAATTAGGCCTCTATTTTCTTCATTTTCCATTATTTTCCTTCAATTTCCTCCTCACATGCAACTTGTGACCTTTCACTTCCCTTTTGTCCTAATTTCCATTATTTTCATTAAATAAATGTGTCAAAAATGTTGTTTGCCTTTCCAAATCCTTAGCCATTTCCTTTGCCAATTTCCTTAGTCATTAATAACCAAATGAACACCCACACTAGGATGTTCCTCCCAACATTTAATTGGAATAAGTGTCCCATCAACTGTGTTTATTATTTTTCCTTTATTAACTTTTATTGCATGGAATTTTCACCAGGGTTATTACACTAAAACTCCTTAAACAACTTTTATCTGCATAACTCTTATGTATATCATGTGTTGTCTTTAGATTCTTCTTTATACATTCATTTCATGTTCCATATTTTCTAACATGTCTGGTCCTATCAGCACCCTATTCATTGAATCACTCCAATTGATGGGAGTGTTACAACTCCGCCCAAAAAGTGCCTCAAACAAACTCATCCTCAATGACTCCTAGTACCCATTATTGTAAGAAAACTCTACCAGTGGAAGATATGCTTCCCACTTTCATTGTTTATGCATTACATGCATCCTCATCATATCCTCCAGTATGTTGTTAACCCTCTCTGTCGGTCCATCTATTTATGGATGATAAGTTGTGCTAGAGGCAAACTTTGTACCCAATCCTTCAAATAGCTCTTTCCAGAACCTGGATGTGAATTAACATCCTTGTTTGATACAATATTCTTCGGTACACCATGCAACCTCACTATATATGTCATGAAGACTTGTGCTACCTCACTAGCCAAATATGTAGATTTCATCGGAATAAAATGAGTTGCCTTTATCAACCTATCCACCACAACCATGATGGGATCAAGTTGTCTATATGTCCTCAGCAAACCTATAATGAAATCCATGGAAATGACTTCCCATTTCCACTCTGGAATCGGAATCAGTTGTAATAACCCACCTAGATGCTTACATTCTACTTTTACCTGTTGACAGTCCAAACATCTAGCCACAAACTCTACCACTTCCTTCTTTAGATTTGGTCAATAGTAGAACTTCTTCATCGTTGTCAATGTCTTCTGATATCCCGGATGACCTGAATATGGATTAGCATGAAATTCTCTCAAAATAATTTTATTTAGCTTGTTGTTGTCTGGCACATAGATCTTGTCCCTAAATCTGACCAAACCATCTGTTGTGAGATGATATTCCACATCCGGTTCACTTATACCCTGTTGTAACATGTGCCTAATCTCCCTGTACCTATCATCCTGTTCTCCTGCTTGTAAGATCCAATCCTATAAATTTGTCACATAAGAACTCATAGTTGTTATATGATTCACTTGCACTCCTCTACTAAGAGCAAATGCAACCTGTTTTCCTTTCCCTTAATATACCTGATCTTGAAGTCAAATTCATTAATCATTGCTAACCACCTAGCTTTCCTAGCATTAAAATTCAGTTGGTCAAACATATACGTGAATCCACTGTGATCACTCATTAATACAAAATGTCTACCAAGAAGATAGTGCCTCCACATCTTCAATGCATGGATGATCGTTGCCAACTCAAGATCATGTGTCACATAGTTCTACTCATGCTCATTCAATTTCCTTGATTCATAACACACCACCTATCCCACCTACATCATGACTCCACCAAATCCTCTCTTTGCAAGAATTCGTACATACCACGAACTCTTTATCCGGATCTACAATCTTTAGAACTAGAGCATTTTTCAACATTTATTTCAGCTGCTCAAAAATTGTTGCACATTCCTTTGTCCATTCAAATTTCTTCCCTTTTCGCTACAATGATGTGATAGGTTATGCAATCCGTGAGAAGTTCCTAATGAACCTCGTGTAGTACCCTACTAACCCCATAAATGACCTTACCTCATCCACATTCCTATGAGCTACCCATTCCATGATAGCCCTTGCCTTTTCTAGATCCACTGTTATGCCTTCTTTGGAAACAACAAGCCCCAAGTAATGTACCTCTTTCTGGAAGAAATTACATTTGTTAAGTTTGGCATAGAACTAATGCTCTCTCAACAATCTTAGCATTGTGAATAAATGTTCTACATTCTCTTTCCCATTCTTAGAACATATCAAGATGTCATCAATGAATATGGTCACAAACTTGTCCAAATAAGGACACAACACATTATTCATCAAACACATAAAAGTAGTTGGAGCATTAGTCAAACCAAATGGAACTAAAACAAACTCATAATGCCCATACCTAGTCTAGAAAGTAGTCTCTTAGATGTCCTCTTCTTTGATGTGTGCCTAATGGTATCTTGATCTTAGATCAATCTTCAAGAACATTGTTGCTCCCTTCAACTTATCAAACAAGTCATCAATCTTTAGCAATGGATACCTATTCTTGATCGTCACCTTGTTCAAATGCCTATAATCAATTCACAAACTGAGAGTACCATCCTTCTTCTTCACAAACAATACTAGTGCACCCCATGGCGATACACTTGGCCTAATGTATCCCTTTTCAATCATTTCCTTCAACTGTAACTTCAATTCTACTAGCTTTGGAGTGCTCATCATGTACGGTGCCTTTGATGTTGGTGCTTCTAGCATCAACTCAATAGAAAAGACCACTTCAATGTGAGGTGGTAACTCTGAGATATCTGTTGGGAATACATCCTGAAACTAATGCAAAATCAGATACCTTAGCATCCTCAAAATCATTACCTTTATGTACTGAAAACAATACACACCCTTTCTTGCAACAACGCTTTTCCTGCATAGTTTTAACCATTCTAACTGATGTAGCCTTCTTCTTACTCTGTAAGATTCTCTATTCTCCATTGTCATCCAAGCACTCAATATACTTGTCATAACAATCAACCTTAGTTCTGTGAAGATATAACCATTCCATACCCAAAAGCATATTGTATGATCCCAATGGAAGTACATTCAAGTGCGTTGATGTAGGCATACCATTCAACTCAAATGCACAAGCTCTTACCCAGTGATGAACTCTCTTCTCTGTATTTGTATCCAATTTCACTAACTAAGATTTTGCATGTACTTCTTTATTCAAACCACACTTATCCACTAGGTCAGGGTTAACATAACTATAATTAGATCCAGGGTCAATTAAAATAGAAACAACTTGATCACAAAGCTTACCATTCATCTCAATAATAGATGCCTGGTGATCTGCCTTCTTGTTATCAAATGTTTCATAGATCCATGGAATGCTCTGCGCAACATCCCTAACTATTTGTGCTTCATGTGCACTGAAAATCTAAGTTCAACCACCCCGACACAACAGAAAATCCCTCTTGAGATGCTCCTAGCCACATATCCAACACTGCAACTATCCCTTACCATCACCTTTATTATGCTGCCCTCCAGGATGTGACTTGTGTCCTTTTCCAACTACATTAAACTTCTTACAAGGAAAAACATTCTCTTTCTCACCTGCATCCTTGGGTCTTGCTCGCTTCGGCTACCATTTACCTTTAGTCTTGTCTTTCCCTTTCCAACCTTGTTGAGATTTTGCCTCGCATTTTGATTACTCATAACGGTGCTTCAACTTCCCAATGACTTCTTTAAGTGAATGAGGCTCATCATACTCAATCATATCTTTAAATGCTAATGGTAATCCACTGACAAATATTTGAACCTTGGACTTCTCATCCTTAATATATGGTACATACCTCAATAACACCAAGAACTTAGTCATATACTCCCCATCTATCATTGAGACCATCTTTAGGTCATAGAACTTGTTATCACTAGGCTAGAAAGAATTGGGTTGTCTCAAACTTTGACCCAGTGTAACTATTTCAAACCACTTGGACTGGAAGTTAGCCCTTCCAATCTGAGAGGGCTCTCTCAAAAACACTACCAAATTTACTTGAAACAATAAAAACAAGATATGACTAACTCTGATCTTTTCTTTTTTATTGGTTTTGTAGGTGAATAAAAATGTGATGGCTGCCACCATTAGGCATGGAGTCAAATTAAAACAAATTATAGCCAACAACAGTGTTTGATGGAAGCTAAGGCATCTATAGCTTTGAAACTGATATCAAATTAACATCCATAGTCATACATAGTGAATGAACAAAATTGGAGTAGTTTGAGAAGATTTCCAAGTAATCAAGATATTATGTAAAATAGGAAACAACATGAAAGCCATGACATGAATCTCAAGTACAAAATTAGAGTTTCTACAAATTTTTAATTAAAATGATCAAAATCTTACATAAGGTCAGTTCTTCACATTATCCATCAACAACTCTCAAAGTCGAAAAGTTACTTACTTATAGAGAAAATATATCTTTACACTATATTGCCACCTGGGCCAAATTTGATCCACTATCTAAGAGACCTATTCCTATTTTTCTTCTAACTAACAGATTCCTCTTAGGGATTTTCTATTTTACATAGTTGGAATTCAACTAGGACTCTACTAGCTTTAAAAACTCTAACCACTTTTTGTTGATGAAGATAACCGATCCCAACTGATTTCTATATTTGTTGGAGTGTCATTACACCTTCGACATGTTCACAGATATCAATTAAATATCTTTTTTGCTGACTATCCTAATGAGTTGGCTATTATGTTGATGTGGCTATGTGCTGACTTGGCATGCTGAAAAATAGGAGTTTAGCATGATGTAGTGGACACCCTTTATGATCTGTAGTCCATCTGGATCTTGGATGTATGATATTAAAAATCTTCAAAAACACAGAAAAAACAGACTTTTTATGATTTCGTAGCAAAAAAAAGAGTCTTCAGTAGTTTCATAGCAAACTTTGGTAACAACTTCAAAAAACACCCTTATGTTACCTATGTTCTCTCTTTATTAGTTCTGAGGTCTTTTTTGACGTTTGTAAGCTAAACATAGTCCTTTAGAACTATCTTTGTTGAGCTTTAGACCAACTTTAACTTCCATGGAAAGCTACAATAGTTTCGTAGCAAATTCTCAGCTTCATTATGGGGAGTTGCTACGAAAGTTTCAAAATTCTGAATTTTTCTAATTTTCATTATTCTTAATGCCTCGTTATCACTCTTAATACCATGTTGACTATATATATGGTTGATTTTACTGGTTTAAGTATAGTGAAAACAAAATTGAGAACTTTACCACAGCATGGAGTAGCACCTAATTTAGCAACGATCTTGAGGTCTTTCTTTTTGAGTTCAGCCTGGATCATTTCAATTTGAGTTTCCAATGTTGTGACTTGTCCCTTTAATCTTTTTCTATATACCTATAACTAGCTATTCCATTTATACATATGCTCCAAAATTTTGTGCAAAAGCAAAGTCCTTCTTATCATCTTTTTAGATTTGTTTGCAATTTCATCTTAAAAATCTATTTGTTTTAACACTTCATTTTTGTATTCATCAAACTCAAGTTTGGTATTGATAACTTCTCATCTGGCTTCCCTTAATTGTTCTTGTAGGACCTCTATTTCACTTTTTTCTTGAACAACTTCCTTGACTTTCTTTTTCTTTGTTGGCTTCTTTGATGGTTCTATTTTGTCCAATGGTGCTTCAAGCGTCTCTTCAACTGCTGCATTGATCTTGTGACAGGTTTCATTGGCCTTAAAATGAAACCATGTTCTTTTTGAGTAAAGTCTAATTTCTTAGCACTCTTTCTTTTCTTCTTGGTTTCAATTTGGGTCACTTCTATAGGCTGCTCAATTGGGCTTTCTTCAATGTCTATAGCTTCTAGAATATCAGTCAACTTGCCTTTCATTGTACTATGTTCTCTACTCTATCTTCTAGTCATCCTCCTTTTAGTACTTGTGTAGGTTTCAATTACAAGTTGTTCTACCACTGGTTGCTGCTCTGCTACTAGTTGTTGCTCTGCTACTGATTGTTGCTCTTTTCTATGGGTTGTGGATTTATATTTAGGATTTCTCCTAAAGGGGGTAGAAACATCTAATTCATACCCACTTAAGAACAAAAAAGTAAGCCAATCTCTGTTCAATATATTTAACTCTTCAACCACTAGTAATTTGATAAGACCATGATGAAAAATAAAGGTACTACTTGTTTATGCTTTAGCTTTCACCTTGTCAGTCATTTTTCCAAGACTTCTGAAGATATAGAAATGGATATCTAAGGTTTGTTTACCTCTGAAGTGGAGCAGCAACCTGAAGTGGTAATGGTATACCATATGGAACCTTCCTTCACATTCAAAATACTTTAGAATAACCATAAGAAATGTGGAATAATGATCCTTAAGGCAGGTTCTGGAGATACCTGTTGTCATATCAATCCGTCAATGTTCTTCCTTCAAAATTTCATCACAATTTTGTAGCTGGAACTTCTGGACTTTAAACCATGTCTCTTGTTAGGGTCCAATCCTAACCCCCTTATTTATGTAATAAGTTCAAGTCATATTTATAGTTAGTTAAAGAGTCAATAAAGCCCATATTAATAATTGTAAGTGGTTGACCCACATTTAAAGAAGGGACCACAGTTAGTTGCAAATGGGCCATGGTATTAGATAGATGGTATTAATAAGAACCATGGTATTGACCCATGGTATTACATGTATTAATCCTATATAAAGGATAGAGACTCCCCTTGAGGAGCATCGTGCCTTATTTTGTAATTGAGCCCAGCTCTATTGGAGGTTGCCCACTCAAAGAGGCAAGTGAACATTGCTTTCCTTTCTGAATAATAAGATACATGTTGTTATTTCTTATTGTTTTGTGTTCTGGGTATATTTCTTCGCATATTTGGTATTCTGGTATCTTCTCGCAGGTCAAGAGCATAACAAGTGGTATCAAAGCACTTTCTAGGGCTGGTGGGATCTCCATTTTTAGCAGAATTTTTTTGGGCTAGAGACGTGTTCCGGCGTCTTTAAACCACACGATCTGTCGTTGAGCGCACAAACCTATGGATTTGGGAAGGCATGCATGCAGGAAATACACGAGGTGGTCACGCTTGTTGGACTCCCTTGTAACCCCTATGGATACCAATTCGAGTAGTATCTCATTAGACAGAACCGCGCACAGACTGTCTTCCAAGTACCCTCTGGGTATATCGAAAGCCCCCTAGAGTCTCTTGAAACCTCGCCATAGATAAACCATTGGTCATCCTGTTGCTACAGTACACCAAGAACAGCACTCGGGGAGATTACTCGCGCGTAAGATAAGGTATTCGAGTTGTACGGCTAAGGGTACAGTTGATCCTCCTTGGTTAGTGCCCTAAAAGATTGGGCTGAGTACTACTATCAGGCCCTTGTATATATTGCAATCTGTAGCACTTGAGACTCCTTGAGACCATAGTTCCCTTGTCTCTCTCTAGATCACGCATCATTTTTGCCAGATTAGATCTAGAAGATTGGGTTCTGTCGCAACTGCAACAATCAGCTCGCCATTTAGATCTATCATATTTGTCATTCAAATCTATCAGATCCGCTAATCAAATCTATCAGATCTGCCATTCAGATACAACAGTTTGGGTTCTGTAGCAGTCGCAACAATCAAATCTGCCATTCAGATCTAGCAAGAGGGGTTCAATCACTGCCACATTCCTACTCATACTCTGCATTTGAGGGTTTCACTGACAGATCTGACTATTTGTGTGGCTCCTATACCTGGGCATGATTCTTGCAAGACATTGTGTAGAATTAACTTTTCTAGGAATTGGCTACTGCAGTATTCCTAAGCGAGGAGTAAAACTCCTTTCGGAGTAAAAAAAAAAAAAAAAAAAAAAAAAAAAAAAAAAAAAAAAAAAAAAAAAAAAAAAAAGAGACCCTCCTGGGACGCTTATAGGAGACTTAGCCCATAAGAATCAAGTCAACAAGCTAAGCAAGGTGGTACCATTCACTTGTCAGCATCAAAATTTTGGGTGGTCCCAAATTTTTTTCACGGTAACAACAAGTGCATCAAATCTGTGCATGGTACAAACCAGAGCTCAAGCTATGGCCAATGAGAAGATAGACACCCTTGAACAAAAGTTGGAGGCATTAATGAAGCATATCCAGACCTTAAATGACACAATCACAAAGGGCAAGTCAGGGGAACAATCAGAGGCATATGATTTTAATGAAAACCTTGAGGGCGAGTCTAGCCATTCTCTTCACTTCTATGGAAACCATCGACAGTCCCAGCCTCACCCACCCAAGCTGGACATGTTTAAATTTGATGGCTCTTATCTGGCCATATGGCTAGCACAAATGGAGCAATATTTCACATTGAATCACATCAGAGATGATGTGCCTAAGTTAAGTGTGGGAAGCCTGTACTTGGACCAAGAAAGATGGCAATGGTGGTAGTGGCATAAATGTTGTTATGTAATGTCAATGACTTGGCTGATATTCTCAAAAGCCCTTTCTAATTGCTTTGACCAGGAATCTAACTTTTTTGGGTTGTCTTACTAAGCTCCGACAGACAGACAAAGTGCAAGAATATATTAAAGCCTTTGAAGCATTAGCCTTCCACGCAGGAGGTCTAGCAGATGAATTCTACTTTGAATGTTTTGTCAATGGTCTCAAAGACGCCATACAAGACCACGTCTGACTGCAACACCCAGTCTCATGGTTGGCAGCTTGCAAGATAGCTCTTGAAGTAGAACGCATGTTAGCGGCCTAGTCAACTCATCCAAATTTCATAGCAAAGGGACACCCCTCCCAGGCTCTGAGCACTACCCAAACACTTAAGGTTCAAAAGGTGTCACCAGTGGAAATGGCGAAAATAAGAAAGAAAGTATTGTGTTACTACTGTGATGAGAAATACTCCCTAGGGCATAAATGCAAGGAACCCAAATTCTTTCAAACTGATGCTACTGATCATAGTTCATCCGAGGAAGCCCCACCATTTGAGGGACTAGAGGAGGAAGATGAGGACAACCAGCCAGACAATGAGCTCCCAACTATACCTGAAGAACCAGTTATCTCACTTCATTCTTTAGCGGGAATTTCTTCTCCCCAAACTCTCAAAATTAGAGGTTTTATTAAGCATCGCCCTGTAGTAGTCTTGATTGATAGTGGAAGTACTCATAAATTTATCCATCAAAGAGTCGTTGAAGCAGTGCATTGTTTTGTCAAAGCAGTCTCTAATTTCCAGGTCTAGATTGTTGATGGAGGGACAATGAAATGTGAAGGCCACTGTGAAAATATCAAACTTCAAATGGGGGATTATCACGTAAAGACCCATATGTTTGCCATCAACATGGGTGGGTGTGACATTGTCTTGGGTGTTGAATGGCTCCACACACTCGGCCCAATCACAATGGAGTTCTAGGAGTTATATATGAGCTTTAAGCAAAATAACTACACACATACCCTCTGCAGACTCCAGGAAGGTACTCCTTCTATCATCGGCTCGCATAGGATGGAAAAATTGTTAAAAAAGGGCCACCATGGAGATATAGCCCAATTTAATGGCATCCAGGCCTTCAAACCCACTTCCCTTCATATTCATCCTAAGACGCAACAGGTCTTAAACAACCATCTGCAGGTCTTTAACAAGCCTCATGAGCTTGTACCCTTGAGAGGGGAACATGATCATAGCATTACTTTGGTCCCAGGGGCACAACCACCAAATGTGTGCCCATATAGATATCCTTTCGCCCAAAAACATGAAATTGAAAAAATCATCAAGGAACTCCTAGAAGCCGGTGTCATTCGTCCTAGCATTAGTCCTTATTCATTGCCTATGGTCATGGTGCTCAAAAAATATGCGGAATGGCATATGTGTCCAGACTTCAAGGCCCTCAACAAGCTGACGGTCAAAGATAAATTTCCCATCCTAGTTGTTGATGATTTTTTGGATGAACTAAATGGGGCTCAATTCTTTACTAAGCTCGACCTTCGCTCAAGCTATCACCAAATTCGTATGAAAGAAGTAGACATTCCAAAGACTACTTTCTAAACTCATGAAGGCCATTATGAATTCCTAGTCATGCCATTTGGTCTTTGTAATGCCCCATCCACTTTTCAGAGCCTCATGAATCACTTGCTCAACCATATCTCAGAAAATTTATCCTTGGTTTCTTTGATGACATCCTCATCTATAGCCTCACCTAGGAAAAACATCTTCAACATGTAGATCTGCTCTTGCAACTGCTTCGGAAGCATAAATTATTTGTCAAAATGTCCAAGTGCTCTTTTGGCATGGAAGAAGTTGAGTACTTGGGCCACATTGTGGGGCGTGAAGGTGTCAGGGTGGATCCCAAAGAGATCCAGGCAATGTAGGATTTGCCACAACCAAAGACATTGAAGAGCTTGAGAGGATTTTTGGGTCTCACCAGATACTATCGCAAATTTGTTTGCAATTATGGTCGCATTGCTAGACCCCTCACTCACCTTCTCAAGAAAAATTCATTCCTCTGGAATGATGAAGTGCAAGAGGAAGTTATAGCTCTCAAACATGCCATGTGTTCCACTCCCATATTAGCACTACCCGACTTCACCAACTCTTTTGTGATTGAATGTGATGCCTAAGGTACGGGTATTGGGGTTGTCTTAATGCTAGAAGGTTGACCCTTGGCCTTCACTAGCCAACAACTAAGTGGGACAAATCTAGGACAATCTACCTATGAGAAAGAGATGATGGCCATCTTACGTGCAGCGGACACCTGGAAACCATACTTATTGGGGCGGCATTTCCAAATCTGTACAGACCATCAAAGCCTTAAATATTTTTTGGAGTAACACCTATCCTCGCCACAAAAAAAATAAATGGCTAGCCAAAATGTTAGGATATGATTATGAGATAATTTACAGGAAAGGGCATGAAAATGTCGTAGCGAATGCTTTATCATGCCAATTTGAGGAGGAAAGCACCCTGCTAGCAATCTCTCTTCCCATTCCAGAGTGGATTGAAGAGGCTCACAAGGAATGGTTTTCACATCCTTTACTCTCCCAACTCAATAATAAATTGCAGGTGGATCCAAATTCGAGAGCGAGCTACTCTTGGCAGGATGAGATTCTTTACTACAAGGACAAAGTAGTGATATCACCAACATCCACCCTCAAAAGTCGCATTTTGGCAGAGTTGCACTCATCTCCCACTGCAGGCCATTCAGGCTTTCAGAAGACTTATGCTCACACTCGATGTTCATTCTTTTGGACAGGCATGAAAAAGGACATTCTTAATTTTGTATCTGAGTATAATGTGTGTTAGCACTAAAAAGGAGAAACAGTCAAATCCCTAGGCACATTACAGCCATTGCCCATCCCTGCCTCAATCTAGATGGAGGTTTCTATGGATTTCATTACGAGTCTTCTGAAGTCAGGCAACAAGTCAGTCATCATGGTGGTTGTGGACAGACTTTCTAAGTATTCTCGTTTTTTCACCCTACCCCACCCATTTACACCAGCTTTGGTGGCTCAATATTTCATGGACCAGATCTTCAAATTGCATGGCGTACCCACTTCCATTGTGTCTGATCATGACCTGATCTTCACCAGTAACTTTTAGCAGGAACTCTTCAGGCTACAACATACCCAACTACAACTCAGTACTTTCTATCATCCCCAAACTGATGGTCAAACTGAAGCAGTCAACAAATGTCTAGAGACCTACCTAATGTGTTTCACTTCAGAAAAGCAACATCTACGGGTACAGTGGTTACCTCTAGCCGAATGGTGGTATAATACTAACTATCATGCCACCACCAAAATGACTCCATATGAAGCAGTTTATGGCCAACTCCCTTCTTCACTTACTTGTTATATCCAGGAATGCTCGAAGGTACAAGCAGTGGATCAACTCCTACAGAATCATGCAACCATGTTGACCCACCTCAAAGATAATCTCCATCAAGCTCAAAATCACATGAAGCAACAAGCAGACCAACATCGTTCAGAGCGCAAATTTCAAAAAGGGGATCAGGTATTCTTGAGGCTACAACATATAAGCAAACATCACTCAAAGACAAGGGTTGTCAGAAATTATCTCCAAAATTCTACGGACCATATCAAATACTTCAGTGCATCAAAGAAGTAGCCTACAAGCTAGCCTTGCCACCCACTGCAAAAATCCATCCCGTCTTCCATGTCTCATGCCTCAAGAAAGTGGTTGGGAACCATTGCAAAATTCAAATCAGTCTACTGAAATTGGATGAAGAAGGTTCAATCTTGCTCCAACTTGAACAGGTTCTTGACACGTGAGAATGGCGCTTGCGCGGCCGCACAATCGAGGAATTCTTTGTCAAGTGGAAAAACACCTCTCTAGAAGATGCGACCTGGGAACCAACCACTGTTCTTCAGCAGTTTTTATGGGAGAGGGCATGTTAGGGTCCAACCCTAACCCTGTTATTTATGCAATAAGGTCGATTCATAGTTATAGTTAAGAATCAATAAATCCCATATTAATAATTGTAAGTGGTTGACCCGCATTTAAAGAAGGGACCATAGTTAGTTGCAAATGGGCCATGGTATTAGATAGATGGTATTAATAAGAACCATGGTAATGACCCATGGTACTGCATGTATGAATCCTATATAAAGGATAGAGACTCCCCTTGAGGAGTGTCATGTCTTATTTTCTAATTGAGCCCATCTCTATTGGAGGTTTCCCCCTCGAAGAGGCAAGTGAACATTGCTTTCCTTTCTTAATAATAAAATACATGCTGTTATTTCTTATTGTTTTGTGTTCTGGGTATATTTCTTCGCATATTTGGTATTTTGGTATCTTCTCGTAGGTCAAGATCATAACATCTCCCCTGACCTTGGGATTTCAGTATCATGGGAAATGGTTTCTGGAGAGACATTTAAACTTAAGATGCCAACCTTCATGGAAATCCCTGTGAAATTGATGCTGAAGTCTTTACTAATTTGCGCATGAAAACCCTGCAAATTTTGGCAAAATCATATAAATCCCACGTTAGCAAATCACTGTACAAAAGTTGGGTCTTCTTCAAGCAGTTTCATATGTGTGGGATCATAATGCACTACAGCACCTCCTTTGTATTATTTTTTTATTACCATGCTTATCAACACGTCAGGAGATGCTTGTGAGTTGCTTCCTCTTCACCTGCAAACCAATTTGAGAACACCTAGATCTGACTTAGACCACGGCTAAACTTGAATTAACAACACAAACCCTATTCAACGATAGCAATTGTGAACTTTTTGATAGCAACAGATGGTATAAAGAGGAAAAGGAGAGGTAAGGGTGAATGAAAAGGAGTGGAGGACACAAGAATAAAGGTGTATTATGACTCATTACAAATCTAACATTACTAACAATCATTTAAAATAAAATTGTTACACAGCAACGGAATTTCGTAGTGAGACAACTGTCAGGATGGTTCATTTTGCTACGAAACTATGAGGGACTTACATCGCGAATTCTTGGTTTTCTGAACTGGAGTTGTTGCGAAAGTTTGTAAAAGTGTTAGACAAGTCAATTATGAAATGATGACCTTGAAACAAATGGAATTATGACCCTTTCTTTTTATGATGACCCTATCAAACACTAAATGTACCCTATGACAGCTTTCACATGAACCTAAAAATAAAAACCCTATCTAAGATGACTAATCAAACTAAAACTTATTTCTCGGGGTTATCATGGATAAGAATGGCTCCAATGGGGATGTTGCACCCCTGTGGTGGAGCAAAGAACCAGCATACTAGTTGCCTTATTGAAGACTAAAAATTGATGACATAATCTCCAAGTTTTTATGGCCTTCACTTCGAGCTCAAACTTGTCAAATGGATCATCCACACCTGCAAATGAGAAAATAAAAATGGAGTATATACAATGGTGTTTCTTTCAACTTAGGAGGATCAAGAGATATAATGTTTGAGAAACCTACCATTGACAGGTCCTCTCCCATACAATTGACCATCCATCTCTTGCAATATGAATGTATTATTTCCATGATAGGCTGAAATATTATATGGACCCTTCCAGATATTTTCAAGCTTGTCATGTTTTCCTTTATCTTCAATCTTAGCCTCCCACTTCAAAACTACATCTTGAGGACTGAATTTTTCTTCTTTTGTCATTTTTGTCAAATATATTTTTAATTTTGTTCTAAGATTGTTGATGATTGTTGTAAACTTCTTCTCTTTCTTCCTGTAGAGAAATTAGTTGGTTGATCCTCCTTTGGATAGCATTTGGCTCTTCTTTTAGTCCTTGCAACAATTTCATGACAGGAATTCCAAGAGAACTAGGAAAATAGCTTCAATTCCATAAACTAACTCATAAGGATAAACTCCTATAAACCTTTTAGTACAAATTATGTCAACCTTAGAGAAAATTTAAGTTTTAAATTCCATGACCTTTTATTTTCCTGCAAGATCTTTTTGATGATTCTAACTAGGCTTTTGTTTGATGATTCAGCTAAGCCATTACCTTGGGGGTAATAGGCTGTAGAATGACCAAGAGTGATATTATACTAGTTACAAAAACTTACCATCCTTTTTTATTTGAAATCCTGAGCATTTTCAATGATGATCTTCATGGGGAAGCCAAATTTTGACATGATGTTGTTTTCCAGGAATTGAATAATGACTGCATTTATAGCTTGTCTTGTAGGAATTGCTTCAATCCAATTTGTAAAGTAATCCATGGTGGTTAAGATCCACCGATGTCAGCCTGAAGATGTAAGATGTATTTTTCCAATAAACTCTAACGCCCATTGTTGGAAAGGGGCTTCCACAAAAATAGGTTTCAAAGGCAATGGGAATAACTTCCTTTTCCCATCAAATATTTGACATTCATGACAAGCATCAACCTTTTTGTATGCATATCTGAACATTGAAGGCCAATAAAATCCTGCTCTAAGTATCTTATTCATTGTTGCTCTCCATTAATGATGACCTCCACAATCGCCTTTATGAAATTATTCAATCACTTTTTCAGCCTCATCTTCTAACAGACAGTTAAAAAGTATTCCACCTGATTCTTTCCAATACAAACATTTATTCAAAATGCAATATGTCACTGATTTCAACTTAAAAAATCTAGATTTTGACTTTGCTAGTTCAGGAGGAGCATTATGATTTTGCAGTACAAAGATAACATCTTTATACCAGTTTGACATTGTAAATTTGTCGTCAACAGGGCCCAGCTCTTCATCTTTAATTGTATCTGAATTTTCTGTTACAAAATTGATGTCCATACAGTCAAAATTTGATTGAGTTATAAACTTTGCCAATCCTTGTCCTTTTACCAATTTTGTAGGTCTGATTTCGAAAACATATACCAGCATAGTGGCAATCCACTTACTCCTTTTACCATCTGGATCAGCTTGAGTTAATATGTCCTTTACTATAGCATTAGGTACATAAGCAACAATGTGTGAATGAATAACATACACCTTGAAATCTTTAAGAGCCTTCACCAAACCATAAGCTTGATTCTCCATGATGTTATATTTCAATTCAAATTTTCCAAATGTTCTACTAAAAAATGAAATAGGTTGTTCATTACATTGATTTCCTTTCTACAACAATACCCTAGCAATTATGTGTTCTGAAGAAAAAGTAAAAACCAGAAATTGCTTTGAAAAAACTGGATTTATGAGAATTGGAGCCTGAATAAGAGCCTTTTTTATTTCTTCAAATGAATGTTTAGCTTCTATTGTCCATTTAATATCATAATCTTTCCTAGGCATCTTTGTGATGTGTTTCGCAATCTCTGCAAAGTTAGGAACAAATCTTCTTACAAAATTCACTTTGCCTAAAAAAGATTGGATTTCTTTTCTATTTCTGGGGAGACAATTTTTTTGGATAGTAGCAACCCTACTTGGATCAATATTAATTCCCTCCTTTGATATAATATGACCAACAAATTTCCCTTTGTCAAAGAAAAAATACTCTTAGTAGGGTTTAAAGAAATACCGAATTTTCTGCATTTTTAAGAGTCTCTCTCCAAATGCTTGAGATTTTCGTCTTCCTTTTTGGAAAACACAGTGATATCATCCAAATATACCACCACAAACCTATTTATCTCATCTGCAAATTCATTGTCCATACCTCTCTAAAAATTCACCCTCGCATTCATAAGTCCAAAGGGCATCTTTGCATACATAAATGTTCCCCACGGTGTGGTAAAAGTTGTCTCTCTTTGTCATCAGGATGTACCAATACCTTATTATAGCCTAAGAAACCATCTAGCATTGACAACCTTTGTGATCCAAAAATGTCTTGCAATATATGATCCATTTTGGGAAGCGAATAATTATCTTTTAATGAAGCTTTATTCAAGTTTCTGAAATCAATGCATATCCTAATTTCCCCATTCTTCTTTGTCACAAGTACCAAATTAGCCAACCACTTGGAAAACATCAATGGCACTATAATCATTGCTTCAAACAACTTTTTGATCTCCTTTTCAATCAATGGCAAAAGTAATGGATTTATCCTTCTCAGTTTTTGTTTGAAAGATTTTTCATTTTCTTTTATTGGTATTGTATGTTGAATAACAATTTGACCATACCTTTTTAAATCAGCATAACTCCATGAAAAAATATCTATATCTCTCTTCATCAAATCAAAATGTTTTTGTTTCATCTCAGAAGAAAGAAATTTGGACAACTTGAAATTCTTTGGATTTTCAGCAGTACCAAGATTATAAGTTTCAACCTCCTCATCATCGGATTTTATCTTAGGGTCCTTAGCCACATCATTCTGTTCAAACGACTTTTCAAGAGGAATCAATCCCTTTGGAATACAATTGTTTTTCAGTTGCACAACTTCAGTATTGGCTTTAGTTTCATCAAAGATGTTTTGCTGGTCAACTTGAGTAGATTCAAATTCTTCTTTTAGTTCTAGGAAATTTTTGACTTGTTGATCATTATCAAATACTTTCCAGTTTGTTATGTTATCAGGTATGGTTGGCCTATGCCTAATTTCAACTTCATATTTCTTACTGGAATGAATTAGAATTATAAATAGACTAGTTGAAACAGCCAAGGAATCTGCAACCTTGTTATGTTCTCCAGGCTTGATGGCGAAATTATATTCTTCAAAATTTTCCAATAATTTGAGAATCAAATTTCTATAGGCTCTCATTCTAACATCTTTGGTTTGATAAGTGTTATTAACTTGTTTTATGACCAATTCAAAATCACCAAAAACTAAATTTTCCTAGCAGCTAAATTCTTCAAGACTTCTAAACCCAAAACCAATGCTTCATACTCTACCATATTATTTGTCCAAGCAAAATCTAGTTTATAAGAGAAAAATTTGTTTTCACCTCATAGGCTAATTATCCAAATTCCTGCACTAGCTCCATCTCTTCCTGCAACACCATCAAAACTCATAGACACCAACCTTTCCTATCAATTTCCCCAACTTACTGCCCTTTTATGCATGCTGATTTTCTGTGTTGTTGGTGATTTCACTGAAGAGTATAGATGGGCTTAATTCAGTCTCCATTGCATACACTAGAACTTTTTAAGGTTTGGCTTTTTTGTTGACCATATATACCATCCTAGACTCTCTATATAATCTCCTTTATTCACCAAAAACTGGGATAGTAGCATAGGACATGTCCATTTGAATGGTTCCTTTGATTTTGGCAGCCCATGATATAGATAGCAACATGCCAAACTTTGGTGGAATTTAAACCACAATAATATCCATCAGTATAGTTTTAGCAGGAATTTTACTTAAACCAACAATCACATCTTTGATTAGACCGATACATTTCACTCTCTTTGAATCAAATGAAAATAAGTCTTTGTATGGCCTGGTTATGTCTAAGCCCAATCTCTCCATGATGACATTAGGCATTAGATTGTGTGATGCCCCTGAAGCTAACATAACATTATGTAGTGTCATGACATGGATGTTTAAACTCACATAGAAAGATGGAACCTCTTCATTTTTCTCATCTTCTGTTATTGGCCATAGGAACATAGTAGGATGATCTTCTTACAGATTTAAAATATCAGATTGTCCAAATTCAGTGTTAAGCATTTTGAAAATCTGCTTTCTATGTTCTATAACCCTTATTATTTCTCCAAAGGGGACAACAATTTTTATCTTTGAAATTTCATTCTCTAAGTTAAAAACTGGATTTGTTTCTTAACTTCCTTTCCAAGGATTTCTTTCTTTTGTTCAGCAATTTTTGGAGTATCTTTCTTAGGCTAATTCTTATTTGCAACTATATGAACATTTATGTTTCTCAAATTATATTGTTTTTGCATCTGTAGAATAGCATGTTGATCGCCTTCTAAGTATTTTGATTGTGGTTCAGTTTCATCATCACCTAGGTCATTACTAGACTCATCATGTTCTTATTTTGTTAAAAACATTCATTTTTCATCTTCATCCAAACAATGAATGATATCTTCACGAATCTCTAGTTCCATTTCCTCTTCATCTACTAGGTTTTGATGGAAAGGAGGCCTAACTTGTTGGTCACACCGATTTCTCTGTTCTCTTTGCCTATGTTGAATTAGAACCCTTCTGAAATTTGGATTTCTAACTTGTGTCTCAGGCTGTGCAATAGGAGGATTATTTCCAAGGGCCAATCTATCCATGAGCCTTTCCATTGTTTTCATCATAGTATCAAATTTGACATCAAAAGATGTAGAAGGTTGTTCTTCCTCTTTTACCTTTCCTTTACCAACTTTAGACCTCTTTGCTGCAGCCATACTAACTTCTACTTCCACAACATCATTCTGAATGTCAGCTGAGGTAGAAGATTCTCTCTCTCTCAGTAGAATGGAAAAACCATAATCAAAGGCCTCAGCATAGTGTAACTGGGCAATTCCTAGGGGAGGTTTGATATGAGCAGGAATGGAATTATAGGCTTTATTGAACCTTTTTGAAAAAAATTGTACTGATTCATGACTTTCCTTCTTCAGAATGTTATATTCAAACAAATCTTGTACAAGATTAATTTTACTTCCCCATTTCCTTAAGGTGACTTCTAATTCATCCCAATTATGTAAATTCCCAGGCGCTAAAGCTTTAAACCATTTTTTCACTTCACCAATGAAACTATGTACAAACAACCTCATCTTAACATCTTCATAGTCTACCTCTTCTAGGTCTATAAAGTCATTGAACTGGTCAACACGTTTTTCTATTGTAATTCCCTCCTCACTTCCAAAAGTTTTTATTCTAGTGGAGTGCCCTTGAGGTAAGTCATGGAGTATGGATGGTAAAATAAGAGGAGCATATCTAGTAGGACCTACCATAGCAGAAGTACTAGCAGAAATTCCAACAGGAGGGGTAAAAATGAAACTAGCAGGGGTAGTGATGAAAGCAGATGTGATTGAAGGTACTTGAGTGACAAAGACTTTCATCTTTGAAATAAAATTACTTCTTTCACGTAAAGGGAAACCAATTTATTTTCTTGACAGAAGTTCGAAAGGATCAAATTCTTTTAGTTTTTCTAAAGACTCTTGTTCAATTGATAATTCTGATGCAGAAATCTCCCAAAATCTATCTTTAACTTCTTTAGGAACCTCAAAAGTATAATCTAGCCCTAATTTTGCTAAATCATTATCTAATTTAGATCTAAGCAATATGGGCTTAAATTCTTCATCGAATTTAATACCTTCGATATTTTGAATATCTTCAGAGGACACTATCTCTAGTGGATTAGGTTCTAGATCGCTCCTCGTATGAATCTTCTTGGAATCCACCTTTAAGTTGAGAATATCAATGGAGTCACCAAGGTATAAATACAGCCTCGAACAATTTGATCTCTTGGTACCTTCAAGAGCTCAGCTTTTTGAAATGAAACATCCAGGGTTATACAAGTTTCAAACTCCTGTCACACACACAAAAATGTTATCACTGTGATAGAAAGAATTGGGTTATCTCAACCTTTAACCTAATGTAACTATTTCAGACCACTTGGAATAGAAGTTAGCCCTTCCAATCTGAGAGGGCTCTCTCAAAAACACTATCAAATTTACTTGAAATAATACAAACAATAGATGACTAACTCTGATCTCTTTTTTTTGGGTTTTGTAGGTGAAGAAAAATGTGATGACTGCCACCATTGGGTATGGAGTCAAATTAAAACAAATTATAGCCAACAACAGTGTTTGATGGAAGTTGAGGCATCTATAGCTTTGAAAATGATATCAAATTAACATCCACATTCATACATAGTAAATAAAGGAAATTGGAGCAGTTTGACAAGATTTCCAAGTAATCAAGATACTATGTAAAACAAGAAACAACATGAAAATAACACATGAAATCCATGATGTGAATCTCAAGTACAAAAACAAAGTTGTTGCAAATTTTCTATTAAAAGGATAAAAAGATTACATAAGGTCAGTTCTTCACATTATCCATCACAACTCTCATAGTCGAAAAGCTACTTATTTATAGAGAAAAGATCTCTTTACACTATCTTGCCACCTCGGCCAAATTTGATCCACTATCTAAGAGACCTATTCCTATTTTTCTTCTAACTAACAGAGTCCTCTTAGGGATTTTCTATTTTACATAGTTGGAATTCAACTAGGACTCTACTAGATTTAAAAACTCTAACCACTTTATGTTGATGAAGACAATCGATCCAAATTGCTTGCTAGATTTTTTGGAGTTTCATTACACCTTCAATCTGTTGATAGATATCAACTAAATTTATTTGTTATTAACTACCCTAATGAGCTGGCTATTATGCTGATATTGCTATGTGCTAACTTGGCATGTTCAAAAATAGGAGTTTATCATGATGTAGTGGACACCCTTTATGATCTATAATCCATCTGAAGCTTGGATGTCTGATATTCAAAATCTTCAAAAAGGCAGAAAAACAGAGTTTTTATGATTTTGTAGCAAAAAACGGAGTCTTTAGTAGTTTCGTAGCAAACTTTGGTAGCAACTTCAAAAACCACCCTTAGGATACCTATTTTCTCTCTTTGTTAGTTCTTAGGTCTTTTTTTTATGTTTGTAAGCTAAACATAGGCCTTTACAACTATCTTTGTTGAGCTTTAGACTAGCCTTAACTTCCATGGAAATCTACAGCAGTTTCGTAGAAAATTCTCAACTTCATTATGGGGATTTGCTACGAAAGATTCAAAATTTTAAGTTTTTCTAATTTTCATGATCCTTAATGCCTCTTTATCACTCCTAATACCATGTTGACTATATATATGGTTGAGTTTACTAGTTTAGGTATAGAAAAGACAAAATTGAGAACTTTACCACATCATGGAGTAGCACCTACTTCAGTAATGATCTTGAGGTTTTTCTTTTTGAGTTCAACCTGGATCAATTCAATTTGAGTTTCCAGTGTTGTGACTTGTCCCTGTAAGATTTTTCTATCTACCTGTAACAAGATATTCCTTTTATACATATGCTCCAACATTTTGTGCAAAGGCAGAGTCCTTCTTATCATATTTTTAGATTTGTCTGCAATTTCATCATAAAAATCTATCTGTTTTAACACTTAATTTTGGTTTTCATCAAACTCAAGTCTGGTCTTAATAAATTCTTGTTTGGCTTCCCTTAAGTTTTCTTATAGGACCTCTATTTCACTTTTTTCTTATACAACTTCATTGCCTTTCTTTTTCTTTTTTGGCCTCTTTAATGGTTCTGTTTTGTCCAATGGTGCTTCAAGTATCTCTTCGACTTGCTGCATTGATCTTGTGATAGGTTTCCTTGGCCTAAAAATGAAACCATGTTCTTCTTGAGTAAAGTCTAATTTCTTAGCTCTCTTGCTTTTCTTCTTGGTTTCAATTTGGGTCACTGCTACATGCTTCTGAACTAGGCTTTCTTCAATGTCTATAGCTTCTAGAATATTAGTCAGCTTTTCTTTCTTTGTACTTTGTTCTCTACTTTATCTTATGGTCATCCTCCTTTTAGTAATTATTTGTTTCTTTACCACTGATTGTTGTTCTACTACTGATTTCTTATCTTTTCTAGGGGTTGTGGATTTAGATTTAGGAGTTCTCCTAGAGGGGTAGCAACTTCTAATTCATACCCACTTAAGAGCAAAAAGGTAATCCAATCTCAGTTCAATCTATTTAACTCTTCAACCACTAGTGATTTTATAATACCATGATGAAAAATAGAGGTACTGCTTGTATATGGTTTAGCTTGAACCTTGTCAGCCATTTTTCCTAGACTTCTGAACAGATAGAAAGGGATATCTAAGGGTTGTTTACCTGTGAAGTGGAGCAGCAACCTGAAGTGGTACTGGTAGACCATATGGAACCTTCCTTCACATGTAAAATACTTTTGAATAACCATCATCAATTTGGAATAATGCTCCTTAAGGTAGGTTCTAGAGATGCATGTTGTCATATCAATCCCTCGATGTTCTTCCTTCAAAAATTCATCACAATTCTGTAGCTGGAACTTCTGGACTTTAAACCATGTCTTCCCTGACCTTGGGATTTCGATAGCATGGGAAATGGTGTCTGGAGAGACATTTAAACTTAAGATGCCAACCTTTATGCCAATCCCTGTGAAATTGATGCAAAGTCTTGAGTGATTTGTGCATGAAAACCCCGCAATTTTTTGCAAAAACATAGACATCCAATGTTGGGAAATGATTGTACAAAAGTTGGGTCTTCTTCAAGAAATTTCATATATGTGGGCTCATAACGCACTACAATACCTCCTTTGTATTTTTTTTCTGCTTGACATGCTTATCAACACGTTAGGATTTTCTTGTGAGTTGCTTCCTCTTCACTTACAAACCAATTTGAGAACACCTAGACCTAACTTAGACCATAGCTAAACTTGTTTTGATAGCGCAAACCCTATTCAATGACCGAACTTGTGAAATTTTTTATAGGAGAAAATGGTATAAAGAGGAAAAGGAGAGGTAAGGGTGAATGAAAAGGAGTGGAGGACACGAGAATAAAGGTGTATTATGACTCAGTACAACTCTGACATTACTAACAATCATTTAAAATAAAATTGTTACACAACAACATACTTTTGTAGCGAGACAAGTGTCAGGATGGATCGTTTTGCTATGGAATTGTCTTGGACTTTCATAGCGAATTCTAGGTTTGTTGAACTCGAGTTGCTGCGAAAGTTTGTAAAATTGTCAGACAATTCAGTTATGAAACGATGACCTCAAAACAAATGGAATTGTGACCTTTTCTTTTTATGATGACCCTATCAAACACTAAATGTACCCTATGACAGCTTTCACATGAATCTAAACATAAAAACCCTATCTAAGATGACTAATCAAACTAAAAATTATTTCTAGGGGTTCTCATGGATAACAGAACTCCTTAACCTTACTATCGTTACCTCTTTGATAAATACTTCTTCCTTAAGAATCTCTTGAATTCATGCCAACTCAAATCCTCTCTCCTGATGTCTCTAACCTGCTTCACATCTTCCCACCAAATGTTTTCTTTCCCTTTGAGGTTGAGGATAGCTATTATGACCTTCATGTTCCTTGTGTAATCATGCAACTCAAATAACTTCTTCATCCCAAGCAACCATGCCTTTGCATATTCCTTCTTCTTCAAATCCTCACCAAGGGTGGGTGTCTTAGCTTTCTTGAACTCATCTAGCAAATATCCCCTATCATTCCTCCTACAAGAATGATAGTGATGATGACCATGGTACCTGTCAGACCTAGAAGTAAAATAGAACATGTTTCCATCACCTCTCTTATATGTCATATCCAAGAACCTGCCATCCTTGATGGTATCTTCCCTATCTGACCTGTGACCATCATGAGACTTGTTACCATATTCCCCATTTGTCCTTTCCTCCTACTCATAACTGACCTGTGGTTATCCATGCCTTTGCATGTTTGAAAAACTTTGAAGAATAATTTCATTGACCTTTTCTTTTTTATCATGTGCTCTGACAAGTATCTCTTGTGACTGAATGATCTTGTCATTGTCTACTTTACAACTTCTTATTTCTACCTTCAAACTTCTCAAAGTGTATGTTATGTGAGGAGACTACCCATCACTATGTTGCTCTTTTGATTGGTAGGGGGAGTCTTGTGAACTATAGTCTACCATCTTGCTAGTCATCTTTGATCTTCTTCCTACAAGTATATCATGTCAGCTAAACCAAAATATAACATAATCAATATACCTCAATATAGTTCAGGGAAGGATATATCATCTGCAAGATCAACCAAATTATCATGATACATGTATAATCATAATCGTAACAATATATCAACATCATCTCAACCATTATCCAGTTACCATGCATGACCATACCACTATATACCATGACCTCATACACGAAAACCATAATCATGATAATGCATGCATAACAACATATAGACACTGACATGCATAACAAATGCATAACTGACATGCACTTATGATGACCACATTCCAACAACAACACCATCAACTTCCACATGAAAACACAACTATAACAATAAACACCACCATGCATGCATAACAAGAACATATACAACCTATATGCATGTGTGACAAACACATTTTGTGCATCCAATCCAAGTGTTGAACCATGCTCTAATACCAACCTATAACACCCTCCTCCCACACTTACCCAAGATTATCGGTCCATCGGGGTAAATATGTTAGGAAGAGTTACTATGATATGAATCAACCTCCTATATCCCCTTAAGGAAGTTGAATCGACAGGAACAAAACTTACTAACCTCCATCAAGTGTTACAGGATCCCCAAGGGCTAACCCACCCTTCCAGGTGTCCAAACCATAAGTTAACCTTCTTTATCACTCATTTGAACCCCTAGTCCAATCCACAAGCCTACAAGGGAGAGACTATAGCCCTCCAATCACATGCACAAGCCTGCAAGGGAGCGATTGCAATCTTTTTTGCCTAGTTTTGTGTCAATGACCACGAGATCTAAGCCACTTTTTCAGGGCTGGGATCCATAAATCTTCCCAAAACTTACTTAAACTCTCCTAAATCATAAATGACACAAGGAAAAGGCATTCCATATAAAACTTAGACAAGAACCTGGCCTAACAACGCCTATCCATGAAAGAAATTTCATTAAACACATCATGAACACGTAATGTACAGGTCATAAAAACACATTTGAACATAGGGGTTTCATACTTATATGAGAATCATCGAGAAGGAATTATTCCCTCTCATAATAGCTGCATTATCATCTATTAGACCATACATTCATTATTCATTCCTTTACTAATCAAGACATGATGAGAGCCATGACTAAGATCTGTCATAAAACCATGCTTATAACCAACATATAACCAACAAATTAACAATGATAGAACAATCATTAAAATCATATAATAACCAAGCACATTTTCTCATAAAAATCAAGAGGAAAAGAGCTCATATTAACATATGCAAAATCCAACCAAGTCAGGGACTTCCACGTACCACCCGTCCATAGATTTGGCTAAACCAAATATTTCTTTTAGCCAATCACCCCCATGCCATATTCCAAGAATGAATGTGGGACTCACAACAAAACCAACCATGGATTCTTCAGGATTTACCGTGTATTTCGCCACTACCAGTCAAGGGATTCCTAAGCCCAAAACCCTCATTTATACAACCAAGATTTACCATGTATCCCATCATTACCAGTCAAGGGATTCTTACGCTAAGCAATAAACATACACTACCAGAATTTACCGCAATCCCTCCATATATCGGTCAAGGGATCACTAGGCCCTAAACAAGCATGGATGCCTCCAGATCTCTCCACCTAAATCGTGTGGAATTTATCCATCTCCACCCTTGGTATTTACTATGTATCACACCATTACCGATCAAGGGATTCCTAGGCCTTTGGGAATTTTCTTAAGACCACCCCACTTAGTTTCAAAACCATCCAACAATCCAACTCAACCAAGTAAAATAACTGCATCACACCATGGATATCTGAAAATGGAAAGGCGAGGTTGAAACCATTGTCACACCTGGAAAAACCCATGCCAATGGTAGAAAGAGAACCAAATGAACACATGCATATACCATGCATGTCAAAACTTGCAAGGAAATCATACATACAACTCGATACCTCCAAGTAATCATGTTGTAGCTACTTGATCCAACTATCCCTTGCTTTATATTTGCTTCTCTTTTGCTTCCCTATCCTTCCTTTGCTTTCCTTTCTCCAATGCTAGAGTTCTGCAAGGATGCTCTAAGTGTGTAAGAGTATGAGAGAATAGAGAGAGCTCCAAAACTAAACTGAAAAAAGTTGTGAACTGATCCTCAGAAGCCTTTTTATCAATGAGGCCTCTATTTTCTTCAATTTCTATTATTTTTCTTTCATTTTCCTCCTCACATGAAACCTGTGACATTTCACCTTCCTTTTCTCCTATTTTCCTTTATTTTGATAAATAAAATGCCAATTAATGTCATTATTCCTTTGCCATTTCCTTTGTCATTTCATTTTCCAATTTCTCTTTCCCATAATAAACCAAATGAGCACCTGCTAGGATGTTTTTCCCAATATTGAGCTTGGAATACATGTCCCATAACCTTGGTCTTATTTTTCCTTTATTAAATTTATTACATGGATTTTTTACACGAGGTTGTTACAAGATTGAGGGATAGGTTTGTGGCCTCTTAGACACACAATGGGAGGCTAGGAAGAAAATGAAGGAGCTTACAACTGAAGAGGGGACTTCTCTCTCATTGGTTTTTTTTTTTGTTTTTGGTATTGGATTTCAAGAGAAACGGTCTTTTGGATCTCGCTATGTATTGTGGGAGCATGTGGGAGTTCTTAGAAAATGGCAATAGAAGACAAAGTGGGTGAATCTTATGGACTATGTGTAGGGCCATTGAATAGTGTTATCTAAGCCTGTGCAGTCAATGAGAGGCCCATTAGATGACCAAATCTCTATCATTATTATTGTATAGCTAATAAACCACCTGTACAAGGAATTATGGGTCACTTTGGTGCTTGTTGTGTAGCTGGTAAACCACCTATACAATGGATTGTAGACCCCTATGGTTCTTTCTACAAAAATATAGTTGATAAACCAATTCGATATTGGATTCCAACTCTTGAGATTGATCAATACCCCATATGAACCTTGGTGAATCCTTGTAAATGAACTCAAACGATAGAGTGATTCATTGTGGTGCTTATGACTAGGAACAATTGATAAACCACCATGGTGCTTGATGTACTCATAGTTGATAAACCAACTTGGTTCTTATTGTTAGAGGGAAATTGATAGACCACCGGCATAATGGGATATATCCTCTAAGTGTTTAACCAAGTCTTGATGTGAATTCTCTGAGAAAGAAAATTCCTTATACATTGGATATGTCTAAAGCATGGTCAAATGAAAGAAAGTTGCGGTGTAGTTGTCCTATGCTTAAGTGGAGAGTGGAAATCCCTCCTTCAGTTGCAGATCAATTTGAGACATAGAGATAAGTATATTACATTTGTGTAATTGAATCATGAACTGTGATGTTCACTATTATGCTTATGATTGGTTTGAAATCTTGTTCATTTATGAAGTGAATGAATGTTTGGACTGTGTTGTTCAATATTTTAGTTCATGATTGATTTAAGGAATTATGTTTATGTTATATTATTTGACAGCAATGGATTATATTATATATATATATATATATATATAGATATAGATATAGATATAGATATAGATATAGATATAGATATAGATATAGATATAGATATAGATATAGATATAGATATATTTATATATATATATATTAGCTAAGTGTGTTCTAAGGATTAGTATTGTATGATAGATGGACTACAATTCCTCTTGTTTAGTTATGAGTATCATGTATCTTTGCTTAGTTAATTAACATTCATATTCCTTTGAACAAATTTGTTGTAATAGCTACAACCACTCTCCAAAAAAATTTCTATGCTTTGATTTTGGAGCCTCCCTTCTTATCTACAGGAGCTCATATTGCACTAATCCAGGTATTCATACTTCAGCTGGGACATATCTTTTCATTTTTGCTTGTGTTTATTCACTTAGCTGATTCTTCTAAGTCACAAGTTGATCTCCCAACTTGGTCTCACAGTAATTTTGGGCTTGCCTCCAGAAAATGCATAATACTGGAGGGAAAGAAACCTTGATGATGGGAATTGCACAATCCTGGATGGCAGTCAGCCTTGTGCTCAGGAATTGCGCAGTCATGCGACACAGACAAGCACTGAACCCAAAAATTGAGAAACCCTCACTAAGCTCAAAAACTACGTAGTGCACTAAGCCAGAAAGTTGCCTAGTTCCCCAGAACTGCGCAATCTTTCTCGGTAGTGTGCATGGAAAGCTTCAACAATGTAAACTTTGAAACAGGAACTATAAACTCAAAATGGGGACTCTAAACAAAAATCACCAAAAAAAACATGAAAAATAATGCTAAAAATGAAAAGTGTGTATACTGGAACGATGGTTTTTTTTAGGGTCAATTTTGAACATGTTTTAAAAATGGCAATGAAAACGAATTTTTTGTGCAAAAATTGTGCAAAAAACACCCTGGAAACGAAAAGTGTTGATATTGGAACGATGGTTTTTCTTAGGGTCAATGTTCAACATTTTTAAAAATTGCCAGTAAAACCGAATTTTTATGTGCAAAAAAGCAGTTGTTTTTTAGGAAAAAAACACACTAATGTTTTTGGTAGAATAACATTTTTCTTTCCTAAGTATAATTTCAACATGTTTTAGTAATGATGATAAAGATAAAATAATGGGATCTGAAACACATTAAAATTTTATTAGTTTTCATCCATATTGTTAAACATATAATAGCATGACACTAAAGATCGCTAAAATTCTAATTGTTTTCAACCATAAAATTAAAGATACAAAAAAAATGGAAATTTTTCAACCATAAAATTAAAAAACCATGACATTATGAACAAATTACATGACTAAATTAATCAAAATGTCATTATTTGTAGATTGAATGAAACATACATTATATCTCTAATTTATTGTTGCATTGTAGATATTCTAAACAATGAAAATCATCATAATTAAAACATATAATCCAACAACATAAAAATGACTCATAACTTCTTATTTAACACCATATGGAAATCAAAAATTTTATTTCATGATACGATGCAAACATCAGTTATATAAATTGTCTTAGACAATTATTCAAAATCACTCATATTTTCTTGCACACCATCATAATTCACATCGTCAGATGAATGACTGGATGCAAACAAGGATGTTCCATATTCTTCTCTTTCATCAACTAGTGCCCCATCTGATTCCACATGCATGCCCACCATTTTAGGTTTCAAAATTCTTCCTACGACTGGTTTCAACAGACTCCCATATCAACATAGTTCCTTCTCGTAACAAACTTTTTAGAATCTTTATCATCTTGAAGCGAAGAGTTCCTCTTTTTGTTAAATTGAAGTCATAAACAAGTATGTCAACATCCTCCAATTTTAAGAGGTCTGTGTGGCGATGATTTATATTAGTACCCTTTATTTTTCTCTTTCCACCAATTTTTTTACCAACTACCATCTCTCCCTTATACACACCATTGAATGGGTGTGTACTTGTGGCATACCAATGTGCTTCAACACCTGTAACATCTTAATTAATTTTCTGTAAAGACCTTTATAACCTTAGCAACCCAGAATGGATAGCCATTGGGATCTCCATCTACTAGCACTTTGATCATGCAACCCTCCTTAATATCCTATACCGAACCCCTGTAAAGGTATTCCATGGCTTCACGTTGTGCACGAGACCTTCTGGAACCAATATACATCTCTCTTTCCTCTGCCTGTGAATAATTAATAATACCTTGAGATTGTTGATGTTCAATAGTGTTTCTTTCCTCGTGTTCATTTGACACATTTTGTGGCCAAATAAATGGATTTTTCAAAGGTATATCTTCATTTGTTATTCTTGAAATGATGTCAATTTGATTATTGAAAAATGACTCCCACTAAACTGAATCAGCAACGTCAAAGTACTCATATCTATATCTAATACATTTTTTAATTTATTCTAGGCAATCAGAATAATTTATATCTCTATTATGTCTGTGTGCATTATGAACTTCAGCAACTGATTGTAACAATATATTTGATGCAAATATTGGATGATCTGGAATGAACTTCAAAATTTCCAAACCTGATGACGGTGCTTATTCTGCAGTAGTTGAATACTTCTTCCCCCATATTAGTGTTTTCCCATCAATTTTTTTGATACGAAATTGATGTTGGAATCTAATGTCATTAAGTTTTTCAATGAATTTCTCCTCACCATGCGATCCTAGAATAAACCTTCGCATGTCAACAGTTCCTTCCAACACATCAAAAGTAGGCTCTGACATGTATGATTTCTTAATACATTCAATTAATTATGGCAAGCTCCCAACTTCCTTCCTCCTCGATGTGACTGAAAAAATGACTGAACATCTAATCAATATGTTCATGAGTGTGCCCAATAGGAAGGAAACCAACCTTTACCTTTTGAAAAATTCTCAATTCAACAAGTATGTTTAGATATCCAAAAACAACTTGATTTTTGTTTTCACGGCAAGTGTTGTCCAATTGTAGATACAAAACTTCAAGAAGATTATGAGACCAATGAGAAAGCACATCATGAATTATGGTTATTTTTAGATTTGCATCATTATGAATATTTGGAGCTATGAAGTATGCCCTTGGAAACATTTTCCCATTGAAGACCATACAACCGACCAAGTGATACTGAATAAATTTTTCCTCCTGTAAATTTTTGGGTGTGCGAACAAAATGTGGTAAAAGTGTTTTCTTCTGGCCCATACCATCAATTATCAAACCCAAATATTTATTCGGATTATCATAACACTTCTTTCGATGCTTGTACAACTTTTTCCTTTCACTTGTTTATTGTTCACGATGCTCCTGAAGTTCTTTGACAATGGAATCTACACAACATAAAAGAAAATCATTAATAAATATGTTTTCACAGTTGATGACTATATAATTTTAAAAGTTAAAGTTATGAATGCTTACCTCTTTCTGACCCTTCACATTTATCCATTTTTTATTTAAGAGAAGCACATGTACCGAAAATCCCCATCCTTTCCTTCTTAGGAATACGGATATTGTTGAATTCTTTCTTCCATACCTTCACAAAATATTTATATGTAATAAATCGACCATGTCCCTCAGCACCTTCTGCATATTCTTTGTATAAGTTGTAGATTTCTCGTCTTGAAAAATTATCTAGAATATGTATTGTCTCTCTATTTGGCATACACTCTCCATGCTTTGAAAAGAAATCTTTCATCCATGACATTGCAGTATTTGATAATGGCCCAAACTGTCGTTTATGATGTACTTATGAATAAAATGTGGGATCATTTTCCAAATTTTCTTGGATTCTTGAGAGATGAAAATTACCCATCAAATGAAACATTTTGAAAGCCTTTCTATAGATAAATAAAGACCCAATATGATAATCATAACCTGACAATGTAGATTGCATGCACGCAACTAAATATGAATTTTGCACTTTTTTATTCATTGACAAATATATCTTCCTTTTCTCTAATGAAAATCCATATGTTTCAAGCAATATTTTTGACAACATTCACTTGAAATGAGAGCGCTGATAGAACTTCTTCTCATTAGATATTCTGCTCTACCCCTTGTATAGCTAGAAGATCTTGGATTGATATGAAAAGGTCTGATCCTACTCCTTGATACAATATTTCCTGGCAACATCTCCATCATTAGCTCATCATTTGTATAAGCATTTTCATCATCATTCTGAGGAATGTTATCCTCACTATGATCATTTGTGCTTTTGAAATACTGACTTGTAGGATATTCTTCATCTTCCCCTTCTTCAATGCTACTGTCATAGTCCTTAGAATTAGGACTAAATGGAAAATTTGACTTGATCTTTATTGGATATTCTTCCTCATGTGCATTGTCATTGATGCTCTCATAGTCCATAGAATTAGGACTACATCAAAAATGTGATTGTTTACTTACTGAAAAACCTACATCCTGCCCTTTTTCACTGCTACTCCCATAGTCCTTGGGATTAGGACTAAGTGCTTCATCCTGTCCTTCATCACTACTGCTCTCATAGTCCTTAGGATTAGGACTAAGTGGAAACTGCGACTCTTTATTTATTTGAAAATCTTCATCATGTTCTTCATCACTGCTACTCTCATGGTCCATAGGATTAGGACTAAGTGGACACAGTGACACTCTATTCGTTTGAAATTCTTCATCATGTTCTTCATCATTGTTGCTTTCATATTCCATAGGATTAGGACTTGGACACTGTGACACTCTATTCATTTGAAATTATTCATCACTGCTGATCTCATAGTCCATAGGATTAGGACTAAGTGGACACTGTGACACTTCATTCTCTTGAAATTCTTCATCATGTTCTTCATCACTGCTGCTTTCATAGTCCATAGGATTAGGACTAAGTGGACACTATAACACTCTATTCAGTTGAAATTATTCATCATGCTCTTCATCATTGCTGCTCTCATAGTCGATAGGATTAGGACTAAGTGGACACTGTGACACTCCATTCTTTTGAAATTCTTCATCATGCTCTTCATCATTGTTGCTCTCATAGTCCATAGGATTAGGACTAAGTGGACACTGTGACACTCCATTCTTTTGAAATTCTTCATCACTGTTGCTCTCATAGCCCATAGGATTAGAACTAAGTGGACATCATGACACTACATTCTTTTGAAATTCGTCATCATGCTCTTCATCACTATTGCTCTCATAGACCATAGGACTAGGACTAAGTGGACACCATGACACTCCATTCTTTTGAAAATCTTCATCATGCTCTTCACCATTGTTGCTCTCGTAATCCATAGGATTATGACTAAGTGGAAACTATTAATCTTTATTTATTTGAAATTCATCATCCCGTCTTTCATCAATGTTGCTCTCATAGTCCTTAGGATTAAGACTAAGTGGAAGAATTGACTCTCTATTCATAGTGGAAAAATTTACGTCATATTCATCAATATGAATAGAGTTGTTAGGGGACAAAGATGTTGATTCTTCACAAAGCGAAACTTCACTATCAGAAGAATCCATGCCTTTCAAACAGAAGAGGTTGAATGATACAAATGTCAACTCTCCTAATGATAATATATAACTTAAAAAATGAAAATTTCCCTCCAAAGATTTTCGCCAAAATTTTTCCCTCCAAAAATTTCGTTTCATGTATTTCCCTCCATAATTTTCTTCTACAATTTATTGAAAAATTTTAACTAAAATTTTCTTATGAAATAAATCTTTTAAATTAAAATTGTAAACTAAATCTCTACCTAAATTAATTTATTACTTAAACTATATAATATTTACTAGCCAATTGAATTTTTTTTAAATATTTATTATACCTTCTAAAACAAATTAATTCCACAATCTCCATGTTATAAAACAATTTTGTAATGTTTGCTTTATCATAGCTTTCTATATCGCCATAGCAAAATTTACACGTTAAAATTTATAAAACAAATTAATCCCACATTAACTATACGATAAAACAATTCCGTAATTTTTGCTATATAATAAATTTCATTATCATTATTCCTCACATCACATCAAGGTTTTTCGAGGTTTGTTAAAAAACTTGGAGCAAATTTGTGGAGCAACTACTTTGCTATCAACAACATATTCAATGGAGGATTATCGCATTTGAAAGGTTAGTTCATTTTTTTGTTGTGCAAATTTTAAAATTAAATAAGTTTAATGAAATTTAAATTTTTTTTAGAAATTAAAATTTTTAATGATACAGATTTACCCACTACGTCTCCAGTGGGCATGGTGGGCCCGATCATGCTCCCGGCAGCCCAACGGGCCCGTGGGGGAGGGGCCAGGGGGGCTTGCTGCCCAGCACCCCGCCCCACCCTGGCGGCCCAATAGCCTGTTGCCGAGGTGGGGCAGGGGGTTGGCGCTTGACCCCTGCCCCACCCCGACGGCACAACGGTCGGCCGGGGTGGCGGCCTATTTGGTCGCCGAGGTAGGGCAGCGAGTTAGGTGAGGGGTTTGGCGGGAACTAGGGTGGGGAAGGGGGGCAGTTGTTGGGCCGCCAAGGTGCGGTAGGGGGGCTGGGCCCAACTGCTGGCCCAGGTGTCCGACCAATTTCCAAGGTGAGGTGGCAGGGTGCTTAATTTTTTTAATTTCTTATTTATTTTTTATTTTTTTAAATTGCTATGTTTTATAAAATTAATTATCATTTATCGTTTTTTTTGTTAATTTAATCTCTTTTTTTTGTAATTTACTGATTTATATATGTGCCTTTTTTTCAAAAAAATGGCATCAAAGAATCTTTCTGTGAATCTTTCTAGACCAAAGACTGTTAAAGGTGGATCCTCAAAAAACACTTTGAATGAATCAAACCTGAGCTGGGAACTACAAATATTTCAAATGCCTCAAATGATAAGAAGATGATTTCATACTGGAAGAAATCAAAAGAAGTGAAACTTTCGAAAAATGTCTAGTATGTGAAAGAAAGAGAAAGTGGAGATGTGCAGATATATCTATATGTTGATATACCTAGTGATAGTGGAATTTATGAGGTGCTGGGAAAGGTCATAGACATGTGTTTGGTACCAAATAGTGAAGTTGTTTACATACTTACAAAACCACCCAAGTCACATGAAAGGATTAAATATCTATTATTATATTCATTGTATGACACGAGAGAGGTATCTAGAAAGTTGTGTAAACAAATCGTAAATGATATGACACAAAATATCGTAAGTATTGTGATTTATATTTGTGTTTTGTGTTATTGTAACTGTCTCATTATATTTTTATAACTTTGTTTTTATTGACATATGATATTTTGTTTTGCAAAATTTTGTTGAAAGTGTTTCAATTATGTTGGGAGGAATTCATTTCATATAGCATACTATTATGAAAGTTGTCAGCAGTTTCTACTCAGTGTCAGAAGAAGATATGGCAAACAAGCAAAAGGAAGTAATTCATGATGCTACAAAACTACATCCAAGGTATCATAAAAGAATTCCTCTAGTGGATAAATCTACCAAACGTAGATAGGTTACTTTTGAAGATGAGGAAGTTGAAACTGACAATGAAGAATATGTTGTCATTACTGAGGATGACATTGGAACTGATATTAGAAAGGAGAAGAGTCGTAAAAGACCAAAAGTAACAATGCCTAAGAATAAATCTGTTCTAGTTTATGATGAGAATGTTATGAGGAAGAAAAGTAAAGTTGAACATTCTCAAGTAGTCATTATCAACAGTGAATATCCTAGTGAAACTTCAAAAGAAAGCAGAGAAATCATTACACTGGGAACTGATTTAGAGGATGGAGTTATTAAAACAAAACAAAATGCCAATCGACAGAACTTGACAAAGAGAAACTTAATTGAGGGTGGTCGTACATTTCAACTTAATGTGAGAAAAATCTATAAGGCAAGTGAAGGACAATGTAAATATCAAATCAGAGCCACACCACTTGCATGTTCATAACTTGAAGACATTGATGAGGTACAATCCATATGCTCAAGTGGTTAATTATGTGCTTCTTGTTGATCCAGTTCAAGTTCCCAATAAAGAAGCATTTGATAAGTCAAAATGTTTTGAATACAATTATTATGTTCTTGGGGGGAACCATTCTGTAGAATCTCAAAGACAACTGATGGAGGAATATCTCAATAACCCATGTTTTGAAACAGCGCAATGTATCCTTTATGTTGGTTTATTAGATACAGAAGCAAAGTTAGTGGCAAGGGATCATAATTCAGGTAATGATTATAGGAATGTTATGTGGAAATATGCTATCAAATTGAGGAGAAAATCAATTCAAAAGGCGACAAAGTAAATACTGATTTATTTAGAGGTATTGATAACATTTTCCAGTTGGCATTTAGAACTGGAGAGATATGGGAATTTATTAATGATATTTTTAGCATTTGGGAGAACGTTGGCATTAAAAACTAGAATGCCAAAAGGCCTAAACCATTGATATGTAGCAACAGTAAATCAGATCTTGATATGAAGCAGCTTCCAGAAGATATGACTACCACACCTTAGAGAGCATTGCAAGGAGTGAAGGATGTAAAACTTGTCAAAGAAATATTATCTCGTGTGAGGTCAGGGGAATTATCATTGGAGGAAATGTCTAAGAAATTTCAAAAGTAAGTTTGTTGAATTATTTTTACTTATTTCTAGATTATAATTTTCTTTTAAATATAACATATTGATCTTGGTAGTATTTGTTATACATATCATTATATTAACTTTTTTTACTTTATCTACGTAGTCACAATTTTTACATGAAAAATACAAGAACAAATGGTTAAATTGTTGAATGAAGATAGTTGGGATGATGTTGTATGCAACTATCTAGATTCAAGTTCTACATCAACATTAAAAAGAAATATCTTACATTTAAAAAGGTATGTTGATTTATACATTCATTTTTATTCATCTGTATACTATTTTTATTTTATAACTTATACATATATTTGTTTATTTCATTAAAGATGAGGAAGGATGAAAATGTAGCACCAGATAGTTTCAGAACCTTTATTGAAAAAATTAAGATCGAAAGACTGAAGAAGCAACGTCTTAGTAATGTTGAACTTGATCCAACTCTTATTCATTTCATTTAGAATGGGCTTGACACTATTCAATATCAAGTAATACAAGATGACTGTGAAGACATTACTAAGCTCATACCTAAAAGGGATTATGCCCTAGTTGTTGTAGATATTCCCCATGGTTTCAATATCCCAAACATTGACTATGATATTGACCCTTATACTTATCAACCTCTTAGTAAAGTGGTCGCGGGATTTCTAGAAGTCACATCATCACCATTAGATCCAAAATGGATCTAGAATAGACTTCTAAGTCTAAAAATGTTCCTCATAGAGGAAAAGGAAAGTCAAGGGATGCTCTTGGAAATAGTCCCATTGCATAGATATTTTCAATCTGAATCTAATGCAATTTGAATGGGCTAAAATGGACTTCGGATGAAGAAGTTATTGTAATAAGAAGTTTGCCCATTGTCCTTTGAAAAGGAGGAAAATTCTTATAAAAAAGGGATTAAGGCCTTATATGGAAAAATCACATCGGAAAGGTTAAAAGGAGGACTTAGACCAAAGGCAGAAGGACTCCCCCGATAGCTATCTCCAACATAACGCATCAGAGGTAGGCCTTAGCGCGATATTAGGACCCAACCGAAGCCAATTGCGATATGCGATGATCGGCGTCGGCGATTGAGGATCAGAGGAGATAGCGCTAAGGGCCATGCGACATGCTACTTTTGATTACGATGATCGGATCGGTAGATCGGCGTCGGCGTGTTCCATGGTATATGGAAAGAACCCCTGGGCCATAGCGATAGTGATATGCGATGTGCGATATCAACCGTCGGATCGGAAAAAGAATGTATGATCCTGATTTGATTGGCGATCGGCGATCGGTGATCCCCGATACAAAGGGCCAATGCACATTGTGATATGCCGATAAGAGGCAAACTCGATAGAGTTTCTAAGCGCGATTTCATAATATTTGAAATCAGGATTTACGGGATTTCTTTGTATTTCTGTGTATTTGTCAAATTCTTGGGTTTTAAGCATTCCACCTGTGCGATTGCGATTTGCGATGACAAGATAGACCCGAGAAGGATATGGATGCAATTGAAGGCCATTTGAAGTCTGGGTTTAAAGCCCATTATGTGTTTTCATGCGTTTCCTATTTATTTCTGTTATTTGGCTATTTCGGGTGAAGGCCAAAGAAAGGGTCGTCAATTCCTTTGTAAAATTTCCTTGTTCCTGAATCACCTGTGCCACACTGTAAGCGGGAGTTTTGTAATAGGAATGCATTATACAAAGAGAGGCACCAAGCCACAGAGCCAAATGGCCAGTCGCAGAGCCACAGAGCTAGAGAGCCAGAGGGCCAGTCGAAGAGATAGAGGGATGATTACACACATAGAAACGAACAAGAAGTCACAGAGCTAGAAGGATTATTCAAAGGCTAGAGAGCCAAGTGAAGAAGCTAGTTTCTCCCTTCAAAAAGCTCAATTGATAAGGCAGTTGAAGCTTGTTCAGATTTGGTTGGACGTTGAGCAAACCTTTGATAACATGGAGAGGTGGAGTTATTCTCAGGAGAAGCGCAAAGAAGCCCAGGAGGCTCAGAGATGCTTGAATGTTGAGTGTAAGCCCAGAGGAGGTAGTCTGCAGAGTCAGGGTGACTCAGAAGCAGAGGATTCATTTGGAGGTCAAGTGAAACTAGAAGCTCGTAAGAGCCAAGAGCCAGAGCCGAGAGCCAAGAGCCAAAGCCAGAGCCAAGAGCTAGAGCCAGAGCTGAGAGCCAAAGCCAAAGCCAAAGCCAAGAGCTAAAGCTAGAGCCAAGAGCTAGAACCAAGAGCAAGATTCAGAGCCAGAGCCAGAGCCAAGAGCCGAGAGCCAGAGCTAGAGCCAGAGTTGAGAGCTAGAGCCAAGAGCCGACAGCCAGAGAGCCAAATGGCCAGGGGTAAAAATGGTATTCTAAAGCCATATGTTTAGTTGTAAACCAATGGAGTTGAGTGTGGAACTTGTAAAAGAAATATTACCATAATCCGAGAGAGCCTAGTTGAGTTGACTAGAAATCATGGAGACGTAACCCAAGAGGTTTGGGTGAACTCCTAATTACATTGTTGTTTTATGTGTTTGTTTAATTGTTGCATTATTTACTGTTACATGTATTTAAACAGTAGCATAAGCAACAGAACATAAGCACTTGAATAGTCTGAAAACAAACACAAGCATACACCTCTTTCAAGCACTTTTAATTCCGCAAATTGTCAAGCATAAGCTAGATCTTGGGAAAATATATAAGCTTTGGAGTGGGAGAGGTTCTTGTAAGCATGACAAGAAGCCTTTAGTGCCCCATTTCAGATCACCATTATGGAGATTTGTGACACTTCATTCAGACACACAATTGGCAATGTTATTGTCAAGATTTAAGGGGAAAACAAACTCAAGGATGCAGCTTACATTTATATTTGATTAATGTTAAAAAATTCATTTATGTACAATTTAATTGAAATTTTACTATTTCATGTTACCGGCAAAAGTCAAATCTTCTTAACCATGAAGATCAACCATTTATAAATGATTGTGAGTTCATCCATATTGATAGTTACGCAAAAGATGATAGCTATATGTCTATGATTTTTAATCAAGTAGATGGAAAGAGTCATAGCCAAGTATTGGCTTGTGATGTTGTTGTCAGAAAACTTACATATGAAGACAAAGAAGCAAAAGGATAGATAGTTAACATTTATCAAAAACCACAGTTATTGATTAACTATCTTCTAGGCATATGTTCAAATGAAGGAGATTGGGTTATGGATTTATTTTCTGGCTCAAGTAAGTTTTATTTTATGGAATTGAATTTCAATATCTTCTTTCTTAATTTATATGTCATTGTACTAATTTACTTCATTATTTATTTTGTGCTTGACAATTAGGTACGACACTAGCATGTTGCCTTCAAAGAGAAAGAAATTGCATTGCCATTGAAAAAGATCCAGTATAGTGCAATTTTATTCAGCAAAGAATTAATGATCTTCAATTTCTTCCAGATGAAATGCAAGAAATTAGGTTGAAAAAATGGCACTTTAGTGAATCATGTGTGGCAAAAAAGGCAAAGGAACCTCAACCACCATTACATTGAATGATTGGAAAGGCATACATTGGGAGATTTGTAGACATCAAAGATCCAATAGAAGAGGAAAATGAGCAAAATGAAGCAGAAAATATTGTGGAAGAAGACAATGATGAATCTCTAGAGGATGAAGAGTTTGGATTACGTGCTATTGTTGATTAAATTTAAGTTATGCTTGGAAATCAAGTTCATTTTTTGTAACTATTAATTAGTTATACTTGTAATGTTTTGACTTTGACATTTTATAAGAAGAATAAGCATTCAATTAATGTTGTTATGTGTTAAATATTTGTATTATGTGATTTTCGTATTAATTTTATGTTAATCATTATTTTTTGCAAAAACAGAGATTATTATTATTATTTTGACATGAAATTAATTAAAAAAAAAAAAACAAAAACAAAACAAAACAAAAACAAAAACAAAAAACAACAACAACAACAACTATTTAACCATTTTTAGTTAAAATTTTCCTATAAAAATTGTGATTTTGACATGTCATTTCTAGCAAAAAATTATCAAAATGTGTAATTTTTTTAGTTATATTTATGTTGAAAATGCTTATTTTTATGTCAATTGTTAAAAATTATTGTTTTTTAGAAACAATTATTTCATGTGCATTGAAAAATTAATTAACGATTTATAAATATGTAGAATATCGAAACTTCAAAATATCGACCTTCTTTTTTAAATATGCAAAACATAAAAATCTCACAAAATATATATATATATATATATATATATATATATATATATATATAATATATAAGAGAAGAAGACCACTTCAAAAATTGTTAAATTTAGAGAATAATTATTTACATTTCATACATTAGAAAATTTAAAGTCAAAAAATAGGTCTTTTAAAAAAGGGCCTGATGCAGAATCACCACTTTTTTAAATCAGCATGCAAATCACTAACATTCTAAAATGTAATGTACATAAAAAAATTTAAAGTTCCAAAAACTATGCTCTAAAACAAATGTGTGTGTTCTGCATTGCCCCTTTTCAAAATCGGGTCACTTTTTTGCTATCTCTATGAAACGAGTAACAGTATCAATTCCCGTTTCAAAGTTTACATTGTTTTTCCCTGAAAAAAAAAATAAATAAATAAATAAGTAATCATCCCTAAAAAATAGGGAATTATGTTTAGTATCCCAAAGGAGGCACTAACGTTATTTTTAGAAACTTTCATCAAGTGTCTCTTTTTCCTTGATTTTAGGCATGCGCGTCATAAACCCTAATTTGCCAAAATCTATTTAATCGACGCTTTTAGAGCTGATTTGCACATGCGATCTTGGAACTCTAGCATTCTTGAGGAGATCAAGGAACCTTCGGTGCAATCGTTGTTGCTATTCCGAGTGAGTTTTGTTTTTGTCATCTTTTGCCTTTTTTTGTCGTTTTTTGTCGTTTGAATTGTGTGAGTGTTGTTTCACTTGTTTCTCTTCAGGGTTGTTGGTGTTTTAACTTGTAGAAGTGTTGTTTTAAGTTTTAGATTTCCTTTCCCAAGTGTTGCATTAGTTTTCATGTTTTTGCATCAATGGTCGTCGTTGCAACGACTCTCCTCACATACTTCCTTTTCCTTCTATCTTAATAATTGTTTTACTTGATCCACATGAATTTACTTACTCTTAGTCATATATGCACTCATCTTAACACTATCTCTCAGATCTGCTCATTTTTCACACTTCCCTTGGGTAGATCTGCATTCCCCTTGGTCGGTTTTCAATTTTCCCAGCTGGCACTGCGGAATCCTAAGGCTCAATCCACAAGCTTATGGAATTGCACATTGCACAGTCCAAGATAACTCCAACTGCACACTGCACAGTTCCAGGAGCCATCCTGTCATCCTTGACCACTGAGACTACGCAATATGTCATCTCTCCCAAGATTCTGCCAAGGTTAAACTGCGCTTTGCGCAATTTCAAGCCACAAGCTTCCACCTTGGTTGTTGGGACTGCACTATGTGCAGCTCCCACAGGCAGCCAGTCCCTCTTGCGAGAGAAATTTGTGAAATCCTACCCATAAGATGCCTGCTTTCTTCGTGAACTTGCCTTGTAAGTAGATTTTCTTAAGACTGGCATTTGTTTTCCATGATTGTATTTTTTCTCCCATAGGTACAGTAGCTATTGAGCACCTCTCTAGCAATAATTGTTACCATGGAACCTAAGAGAGTCACTTCAAAGGAAACCACTGAGAGCAGTATTGTGGAAGCAGTAGAGCAAACATCATTTGATTTTCCAGTGCATGCATATACTCAATTGTTTATAGAAAATTGATCATCACTGACATGGCATCAGATTAAAGATGTTTTTGCAAAGGACTTTAAGGCGGACTTAGAGGATTGGTAAGTGTATCTCAGCATCTGGAAGTCAGGACTATACAATGTTTCACGCAGGTATCCACCCTTCCCATGTGGAGATGTCATCAGTTGGATTGTCTCACACATTGATGAGAAGACCATGACATTGAGCAGTGCCAACGGAAAAAATATTTCCACCTTTTAGGCAGGATACTTTCAACAAATGTATCACTTGATCGAGCCAGTACAATGCATGGACTCACTCTTCTATGCCAACCACAACCATGTGAACACAAGAGACATTATCAAAGGCTGGGTGAAAGATCCATCGAAATTTTGACAAACACCCACCCATATGTATAAGAAAAAGTCCCTCAAGAAGGCCTAATATCTCTTGGTTATCTTTGCTTGCAGGATCCATGGTTAGGAGAGCACAAAAAAATTTCCTGAAGGGTGGGCGGTCTTATTGGACCAAGTGGTGAATGATGGGAGGCTGTTCAACTGGTGAGATATGTTGGCTCAACAATTGAAGGCCCATGTAGCACAGGCCTGGAATCCTCCCAAATGTGAGCGATCAAGGTTCTATATGTTTGCATACTTATTGGATGCAATATGTGCACAACAAAAATCCCCTGCCATTAATCGGACATGGACACCATGAGAAAGTGTTGTGCATATCTATTGCAAGTTGCTTTTGGAATGCAATTATCGAGCAGTGATGGCACAGCTAGCTAACCACTTCATTATCCAGCTGTACAAGCTTATCTTCGAAGAGGATCCACCTTACATGTCACGAGAAGCAATGGAGGTGATAATAGACATCGCAGATTGGTATTCTTCACCAAGTGGCACCTTCATTAGAGTGTTTTACGAAGACAAGCCTCTGCATGTCTTACCAAGGTATGCCATTGACAAACTTATCATGCAACAAGTGTCATACCATCTCGCCACAGGGTTGTCAGCGGCACTACACAAGAAGAAGAAAGCACCATGGCTCACTCTTCCTTTTCAGATTAGATTGTATGAGATAAGGAACTTTAAAGCCGTAGATGTCGAGGCAAAGGAGATAGTGAGATTTGAATTCGGCACTCGAGACTTTAATCTATATTATCCTCACAGTATTTTTAAATACCAATGTGTGATATTTTACTCTTTTTGGATCGGTGAGGCATTCCATTAGATAGAGGAGGATCCTTGGAGGTACTACTACAATTCCTCCAGACTCCATGGGCCGGTCATTTTAGCAGGGACTTCACATACAATAGTGACTCTGGAAGCAAAAACAGTAGAAGGCATCCCATGCAGGACAAGGGAAAGAGGAATATTGTTGATAGTCCAGAGGGAGAACAAAGCTACAAGATGAAGACAGATTCCATTGTCATGAAAGTAGCTTTGGTAGTAGAAGAAAAGAGGAAGTAGAGAATATAGAGAGTGGAGTAGAGGAAGAGAGAAAAGAAGAGGTTGTAGGAAGCACAACTGAAGATGCAAGAGACAGAGTAGGAGCTAAAGGAAGAACAAGAGTTGAGGAGGAGAGAATGAGAAGAGAAGCAGAAGTAGGAAGAAGAAAAAAGGAAAGGCACAGTGAGAGAGGAAACAACGTTGATACAGGTTGAATAGTAGGTACAAGAACAACCAGAAGCTGAGGAGGAAGGTGAACAGATGCAAGATCGAGAGCTTGCTCAGAAAATTGAGCAATTGATTGAAGTGACAGACATGGAGATGGAACAAGAGCCGCAAAATGAAGATGTTGATCTGATGTCGAGAGCACCACAAGTCATCTCTCAATCTCCACCACCTCCAATAGTAGAGCTAGCCCCGAGAAAGCAAGGGGATGTGGTTTCCCTTGATGATGATCCGGTAATGGATGTGTATAATCTATCATTAGATGAGTTCCAAAGGAGGATCATACAAGCACGGAAAAAAAAACTTTCTGAATGATCACGCGTCACCTACATGCATTAGAGAAAGGGTGATAGTGTCATACACCAGGAAGCATCCAAATTCCATTGCCGACACCAACTTGTCCTATGAAGGAGCAACAAGATCAAACATTCGGTATTTGATAGTCAAGAATGAGAAAATGGCATAGAACTTGTAGGCTTCTAGGTAAGAGGCAAAATAACTTTGCACAATAGTGCAACATGTAGTTTCTGCACAGGTTTAGTTGGAGGAGATGATAGCAGCAACACTTTTTGAAGTATCAACACTTGGAGAAACCATGCAGAAAATCTATGATGGGTTTGTCACTGTACACAAAGCAATTGTCTATTTGCATGGCCTACAACAACAGAGAAAAGGGTTTGTTAAAACTCTCAAGAACATACAAGTTTTCATTACTTATGTACAAGAGTGGACAATGTGATACAAAGAGGCATTGTTTGACTTAGTGAAGAATATGAACACACAAGAAGAGTTGGAGAAGGAAAAGGTTTGAATGTTGATTCAAAACAACAAGCATCTTGCCTCATTCATTGGTAGAATTCAGGCCTCATATGTATGGTTATTCAACAATTTGGATGTCATGGAGAGAACACACTAGATCCCATCAGTCGGTTCACTCATCGAAGCTAAACCCAAGAACCAAGTTTGGTAGGAGGTTGAAGAGTACTTGGAGCACCTGAGACAGAATTCCACCAGGGAAGACTTGGAGCATAACAAATAGAACATGCATAATTTCATCGATGGCCCTGTCAAATTCAGAACAATGTTTCTCATGCTTCAGAACAAGTTGGACACAGGTTCCAATATAGTGTACCCGGATGCCATAGGGGCCAAAGTCTACTTCCAACAAGACACCATCACGCAGTTTGGGGAAACCATCACATAGTACCAAGCTTGGCACCAATATGTGGCTGACAAGCAGCAAGTGGAGGTTGCTAAACTAGAGCTCACCCAAAATCAAGCATCATAGTGTTGTGTCTTGTTAGGCATGTCAAGTTGTCTCTACCCTATTTTTTCTTATATGGGTACAAGCGTAGAATGTAATATTATTTGTAATTATGTTTTAAGTTAAATTCCAAGAGTCAATATTGGAATATGAAGAGTCACCATGTAATGTAATGTGTCATTGTGTAAAGAAGTTGAAGAGCCATGATGGTAGTCCAAAGGTCACAAAGGGGAGTTGAAGAGACAACCCCTCTTGTTATAAGTAAGCCCCATAACTCATGTAATGGCCTTTTTGGAACCTGTTATGAAACCAACTCACAAAAATATAGAAAAGAGAGATAAACACCTTAGAATTCAGCCTCTTTGAGGGGCAACTTCCTTTACATTACACAAATGAACAATTCTTGGATAATACAAATGACAAAACCTCCTTCCTATATATAGGAGTCTAAGGGGTTATAATATAACCAAAGCCGACCTAACAATAATAATATAAGGGAACAAAAATAACAATAATGGGCTTCTATGGGGCACAATAGGGGCACAACAATAATAATAAGGGCTACAATGACAATAGTAATGGGGGAAACACTACTATTATAGGGGCCTAACATGCCCCTCTCCTTCAAAAAAGTGTTTTCCTCAACGCTTGAGTAGTTCTTGATGCTTTTGTATAAAATTCTCATCCTCCCATGTATTTATAATCTCCAATGGGTGAGTTCTTCCACTTGATGAGATACTCTGAAATTCATCGATTTTGTAGCTGTCGAGTTCTTGTTTCTTTCACTGCTTCAGGTTCCAATATGATTTTTCCTTCCTCATAAAGTTCTGGAAATATTGTTTGAACTGGGAGCTTGTCACCTATAACCTTCTTTAAGCATGGCACATGGAAATCTGGGTGCACTTGGGAAGCTACAAGAAGCTCCAATTTGTATTCCATAGTACCTATCTTTTGCAACACCTTGTATGGACCATAATACTTTGGTGATAATTTATTATCCTTCTTAGCTTGCTTGAGGGATATTTTTTTATATGGTTGTAGCCGTAGGAATACCCAATCACCTACATCAAAACTTATTTCGTTGTGATGTTGATCTTCCTGCTATTTCATTATATTCTACGCCAAGGTAAGGTTATCCTTTAAGAGTTCGAGAACTTGTTGTTGATGCTCGATGTGATCTTCCACTGCTTGAACCTTAGAATTTTCTCTTAAATATGATGTGATGGATGGTGGATGATATCCATAAAGTGCCATAAATGGAGTCATTTTTGTTGCAATATGGAAGGACGTGTTATACTACCATTCAGTGAGAGGCAACCATTTGACCCATTGTGTTTGTTTATCAGATATAAAGCAATGAATATATCCTTCCAAACATTTGTTTACCATCTCAGTTTGCCCATCAAATTGAGGATGATAAGATGAGCTATGAGCTAACTGAGTACCAAGACAAGAAAATAATTTTGTCCAAAAATTTTCAGTGAAAATGGGATCTCTGTTGCTTACAATAATCTTTGGGTTTCCATGTAACTTTTGAATTGTTTCCATAAATGCAATAGAAACTTTACTCACTTTAAATGGATGAGATAATGCATAAAAGTTTGCATAATTGGTAATTTTGTCAACTACCACCATGATAATTCTCTTTCCTTCGGACTTAGGTAAACCTGTGATAAAATCCATTGAAACCTCCTCCCAACATTGGCTTGGAATGGATAAAGGTTGCAATAGATGTGGGGTCTTCATTGTTTCAACTTTATTGTTGGAAAACCAAACATTCTGCCAAAAAATTTTGAATATCCGATTTAAGGCCATCCCAAAAAAATTCCTTCTTAACCCTGTGGTAAATTTTTAGAAATCCTGAGTGCCCTCCTAAGGGAGAGGTGTGCAATTCCCTAAGAATCTTTTGATTGAGTTGGGAATTCTTACATAGGTATAATCGATCTTTGTACCATAACGAATCATTTTTTTAGCTAAATGTATCAGATGTATTGGGATCTTGTTGTAACTTTTGAATGAGTGCCTACACTTCTTCGTCATTCTTCCATTCATCCCTTGCTTCATTTATCCAATCTGTTTGGATAATAGAAATGGCGCAATGAAATGCTTCCACATCCTCATCCTTTCTTGAGAGTGCATCTACCATAACATTTTGCTTCCCTTTTTTATAGATGATTTCAAGGTCATAACCCAACATCTTTGTGACCCATTTTTGTTGCTCTTCTGAAGATAATCTTTGTTCTAAAAAGTATTTAAGACTACCATGATCTATTTTTACCTTAAAGTGTCTCCCAATAAGGTATGGTCACCATTTCTTAAGTGCATGTAGTATTGTCAACATTTCCTTCTCATAAATAGCTTTGTGTAAATACTTTCCTTTGATTGGACGACTTTTGAAGGCAATGGGTCTTCCTTCTTGCATTAAAACAACACCAATTCCATTTCCTGAGGCATCACATTCCACAATAAAGGTTTTTATGAAGTTCGGTGTAGCTAAGGCCCGTGCTTGGCACGTTGCCTCTTTCAGATGTTCAAATGCCTTTGTTGCTTCTAGAGTCCATGAAAATGCATCTTTCTTCAATAATGTTGTTAGAGGTGCTACTATTCTCCCATAATTCTTAACAAACTTTCAATAATACCCTGTCAACCTAAGAAATCCTCGTAGATGCTTTATGGATGTGGGGATTTTACATTCCTTAATGGTTTTAATTTTCCTAGGGTTTACCTTAACACCTCCATGAGATACAATATGACCCAGATATTCCATCTCTTGTACTCCAAAGAAACATTTGGAGCTTTTTGCATATAATTGTTTCTCCTCCAATAGTTTGAGCACCCTGTCAACATGTTGAACATGATCCTTCCAAGACTTGTTATAGAATAGTATATCATCAAAAAATACTAACAAAAATTTTCTAAGGGTTTGAAAATGGAATTCATCAAACCTTGAAATGTCGAAGGTGCATTGGTAAGGCCAAAAGGCATGACCAAAAATTCATAATGACCCTCATGAGTTTTAAATGTTGTTTTTGGAATG